>JAQQZZ010012990.1:0-25253 GCA_030265115.1 Mopalia vespertina | reverse complement strand
AATAAATGGAACAATTAGGCACATCTCTGCAAAAGTAGAAAAATAATATCATATAAGTGTTGGTGCGTACACGTGTCTTACAAGGTGTGGATGCAGCTTGGTTAAGTATGTGTTGGTAAATAACCTTATGATGTTAACTAGACTTACTGATTTTTTTCTGTTTATGAACCTAATATTGTATCCGATCATTGTTGTATATGTTCTCGATACAGAAAGGTGGTTTAAATGTTAAATCAAAGATAACTGAAACTTGTTACTCAAATTGTTCATATTTAAAATTTGTATGTGAAAAGTGAGAAAAAAAAGGGGTGGGGATCACACAAAAAATTATCCTGTCCATTTTGTAACATTCACAATGTTGATGAATTAAGAAAACATATCTGTTACAAAATTAAGTAGTCTTTCTAACGAAAGCGTCTGGTGTGAACAAATTAAAATAAATGAATTGGTATTTAACTGAGTTCATTTAACAAGTGTCTTGCATATAATGGTCTTCTTCCATACCGTGTTACTTTTGTACCCCCATATACCCTATCCGCCACAAATATGTTCTTTTATTATGTTAAATGTCCATGGTCGTATGGCTTCTTGCAATTAACTTTCCGTATATAAATAAGAATCAAAATAGCCTGTCAGTGTGAGTTATTGAGTGCCGAGTGTGATGCCCGTTAGCTAGTGTTGGGGTCCTGATACATTTCTAAATAATATTGACATATCGATCACACTTGTTTTAATCCGTGCTTCTTTCTTTGTCAGGAAATCTATACCATTACAACTGCTTTCAGTTTGTATGCATTCTTCCCGTGTTTAATCAGGGATCCTGTAACGATCTGTGTCAATACTCTTTCTTATTTTTTAAAAGCTATCGACGAGACGAACAATAGACCGATGAATCCAGGATTTTTTTATGACCCATTGTGTTTGTGACGACAACACATGGGCTGAAATATTTTGTCTATTGCACCATGACTATGCAAAGAAGTAGAGCCGAGATTACAACACTAAGTAATGGTAAATCGTTTAAATTCATTTTCGTCAACTCTACAGTAGTAGGCCCAAGGTAAAGTGGGACAAGTCGCTCGCCTCAAACAAACCTCTGCCAGTGCTAATAAGAAATATGGTCAAGTAAAAGCAGTACCATGTTGACGTATATCGACCGAGTATTTGAAAAAAAAATCTGCCTGCTGGTCCGGCCGCAACTTGGTGGCAAAACGCCGCATAGACTTTTTATATAGAATCCCTGCCTTTATCCCACTGCTCACAAAACTGGCATTAGATTATCTCTTGCCAAATCAATCAAACACATTAAAATACCCTATTTTTTTAGATTTCAATGTTAATCTTTGCCCCTTTAATAACTTGGGATGCAGCCAACTTTTGGCCCCATGTTTGATGTTCATTACGTATAACCCGTGGGGCAAAAAAAAGTCGGTAATATATGCGTTTTGTCCCTCTTGACCACATTTGTAAAAATGATTTTTTTCAATATATAATTAACAAACAAAATGTTAAGACCACGCCCCTGAGTGTATTGCAAATTCTATGCAACGAATGGCCTCTTAAAATCCGGCGTCAGTACCGCACGTTAAAGTTTGCACTTAATTTGAAGTCTGCAATCCATAATTTTGCAAGTACTATTCTTAAAGCAACAGTTAATGATGATCTGTATGATGTCAATGGTGGTAGACAACCCAAGTCATTCAAACATCGGGCAAATGACATCGTAGCCAGTTCAGGGGCGGCTGATCTACCCTTCCAGAAAGCAGTCACATCTGATTTCCCGCACTGTATATCATAGAGCCTGATGTTTCTCTCGAGCTCAGTACTCAGGTGAAAAACTCCGATCCTCCCTGTATTGTCCGCTGTCTTTCACAGCACCATATTGAATCAAAGTGGTCTCCTCAGCATCTGCATATTTTCTCTGATGCTTCTAAATGCCCCGACTCAGGGGAGGTAGGTGTGGCATTCCGCTGCCCAGAGATAAGTTACAACAAAAGTGTTCGGCTATCTAATGATATATCTGTGTACAAAGCTGAATTTATTGCCATTCTATTTGCTATGATGTTTTTTTGGATTTTAAACCACGAATGGCTGTTGTTTTTAGTGATTCATTTAGCTCATTGATGTCATTAAAACTATTCTCCTCGAAATAAGCTAGCCCTATTGTTCAAGAAATTGTTCACCTATGTACTGTATTAGCATATGAAGGAGTAAATGTTTACTTTGAGTGGATTCCCAACCACGTCGGCTTAAAGGGAAACGAGGTAGCAGATTCACTGGCGAAATCGGCACTAACATGCAACACCGTTTCACATCGTGATTTTTTTTCTGTTACAAAAATTTTGAGCAAAACCAAGCCATTTTTTAAACGGCTTTGGCAAATGGAATGGGTTCCGCAAGTTATGGAAGATTTTTTTTATCAGTTTTATCCAGAAATTTTTCCACCACATATAAATTTGCCATCCCAAAAATCTGAAGTTCTATTTTTTAAAACTTTTATTCGGTCATTACCCTGTAAAATCATACCTCCATCGCTTACAAATGCTCGAGTCTGGTTTATGTGAGTGCTGTAATGTAGAAGATAACATCCCTCACTTTTCATGTCATTGTCGAAAATATAATCATCAGCGCTCTCGTTTTTATGCTGATCTCCAAAGTGTTGGTATTTTTAATCCCTCGATGTTTGAAATTTTTAAGCCTCGCAGTTTTATTCCGAAAGTTTTTAAAATAAATGGCAATTTTCTTTCTCGTTCCCATAACTAATTTATAAATCCATCCATGTTCTCTGTGACGAATGCTTATTAATGTATTGTATATGTGTGTTTAGTCTAGTCGCTGTATACCCACCGAATCTGTATTCCTCCTATCTATCTAACCTGTCAATTGTCATGTACCATCCAGTTACGATAGTTACGAAAAGATGTATGTCTTTCTTTGTTATGTATAAGTGTAGCACATATGAGACAAGCCTAGTTCTGGCGCACATCAATTATAAGGAATGGAGCCGCCAATAAATCAAAATATGTATGTATGTAACAAGCAAAATGGGCATAGTTTACCATTACTACGAAGCCTGCTGCATTATTGACCCCATTTTGATACAATGTTACCACGACCAACAGTTTATCGTAAAGATACATTTTTATGCAACGCCATTCTTACATAAAAAACGGTCGAAAATAGAGAGTAAGGAATACAATTCTTATCCTTTCGGAAAACAGACAAAGTAAAAGATCATTTTAACGCGGTTAACTCACAAAATATTAAGAGGGGGTGTTTTGTCCCAATTTACCGCAAGACTTTCAAGGTCATTCGATAGCGTTCCTCGTTGCGGACAAGCCAGATTGACTGTTTGTGTTAATGATATAGTACACGACGAACCTGACTATTTATAGTATATATACTGGCTCATTTTTATGAAAGGAAAGTGATTATTCCATTTGATGCACACGGATTTGCTATAGAAAACAGCAACTTATCAAATAGTTAATAGGAAGCACATGGTCTGGACTCCTTGTTTCACGGTTAAATGGCTCATATATCCATGGTTTTAACACGGACAAGGGCACTAATTGACTCTTGGCCAAGTGAAAAGACCGCCTATTGGCAAATTGGACCGATAACGTCCAAAAAGGTCCAAACGCCATTGTGGACCCAAGCAGGTTGAATTATGCAGGATTACCAAGTACACCTGCTCTTCAACATAGTGATATCTCTAAAGTACTTTTATAAGCTAAAGCAAATTTGCAGACATGTTGTCATAAACTTGCCGTAACGAGGTTAAAGAAAGGTAAGCTTCACTGGTACACAAGTTAAAGTTGTTGTTTTTTTAGATCATTTCACTGGGTCTATTGTATAGTCTAAATTGTCAGTTACTTGTTTACATTGTAAGTTTTGATTTTTTTAAACTTAACTTCTTGGAATTTAAACTTTAAAGCTTTTTTCAGATACAATTTTGTTTTTAAATCTGAATTATATCACATAAGATGTAATTTACCCAAATTAATTATTTTTAATTAAAATACAATTCTCCTTAATTTTTTATATTACCATTTTTAAATAAAATTTTTAAATTAATATTTTTAATGACATGTTAATTCATTTTTTGATTCAATTTAAAAAAAAATTTGAACTAATTTGTATACAAAATAAAAACTACAATACAAATACAATTCTCATTTATATTAACTTTTTTTAATTAATTTTTTTAAATTATGTTTTCATATCTTTTATTTTTCTTTTCTCATATAACTTGTTTTTACCTTTCTGCTTATTACATAATTCTAATCTGATCTTTCACGGTTGTTGTTTTTTGCTGGTTTTTTGTGCTTTAATGTTTCAAGTGGTACTTTCCTTTCTTTGTAAATTAAAAATCATTAAAAGATTTCGGCTAAATTCTGTTTTCATTTATGATAGTTTGTTTGTTAATGTAACATTGGTATTTCCATTATGATAAATATTCAGTTCAATCACACGCCCTGGCTAAAGGCAGTATGTCCTGGTTGTTAGGATGTATATTTATTGTAGAACAGTAATTTTGTCAATGCAGCAAATACATGGTTGTGTTAGTGTGGCTATTCAGTGTTGGAGAAAACTACCTCCATGTCCGTTAACAACTGTCAACCAACCAGCTAACCAAGCAAACAACCAGTCCAACCAGGGGGGTGGGGGGGGGGGGGGGGGGGGTTTGTGTATCACGAAAAATGGACGTTTATCGGGAACAAGATGGCCTGGCTTGCGTAAAGTCCCTAATTCTCGCTTTTATTTGGTATGAAGTGGTTTATACCAACTGGACATGTTTGTTAGTGTTATTGTTGTCTTTAAAGGGGTATATATTGGGAAATCATTAATTGCTTTTTTAGTTAGAATAATATGTGTCCATCCGATTGTTCCCAAACACCTGTTTAATTCAAGCAGCGATATGGTGCAAAAGTAGAATGATTGGATCAATGAACTGATTTACAACAAGAAAGAACATATACAAACAATTCAAAAGTCACAAGAGATGACTTCTCTGTCATCTTCACTTAAAGAGCTGGGGCTTTCGCTATTTCGTCTGGGAAATAGTAAAAATTGTTAACGTTCGATCACTAAGAGCACTGGGTTTCTTACTGTAAATCTTTTTAGATAAGTTCAAAATAGACTCTTATTAAAAGACTCCCTATAAATTGTACTGCCCAAAATACAAAATATCCCAGATTGCTTCTCCACGTTCCGTCACTTATAAAGAGAGAGAGAGGCATATAGGCGATTCCTGGACGCTCGCCATTTTGGTTAGGCTATAATAGTTGTAACGGTTAAAGTTGAATCAAATGGTGTGAAATTCAATGTTTATCAGCACAGGGTTTTGCTTACTTTTTAGTAAAATTGTGGAAGATTCGCACAAAATAGGCTCAGTTTTATTCGGTGACTGACTGATTGCATCATTCATAATAGATTATTGCGCATTTTTTCTTCGTGGCTTGTGGGACAATAGTCTTCATAATGTCTTGTCTTGTCATTTTTGTTGTCATTGGCATGGAGAGTAGTGTTGCGAAGGTATTATCTAAGATATTAAAGCAGAGTAGAAGCGTGCACAATACCTTGCAACTGTATGATCTTAGATCCCCTGTTTCATTCAATTATTTATGATTGTTAGTCGTGGATCTTGTATCTATTTATGAATCGTTAGAGAGAGAAAGATGTACACACAAAACCAGATATAAATCTTAATATATATATATTTTGAATAAACGAAGAGAATAATTTTATAACTATAAGTTTACAAAGTTTACACACATGATCTAATCCAATGTTGTCTAAGAATCCGAAAAAAATATACTTTAGAAAATGTCTACGAAACATAAATTTAGACTTACAAAAATACCTAACCAAAGTCAACTCCTGCCTTCTTGAACTCTGCTCTCCAACTGACTAAAAATTGGATATATACTTGCCAAGAAAACTTAAGACAAAGACGAATAAAATCTCAGCGGGAAATGGTTACATCCAATCAGCTAAAAGGAGCAGAGATTTGATTGGGTAATAAAAGTAAACATTTTTACCGATCACGTGATACTCAAATAGATATTACTGTGATTATACAGACAACTCCATAACAGTAGTTAATAACTATCATTTCAACGCAGACTGCAGATGGGAGAAACACGCGCCATCCCGTTCTTCTACGGTCACGTAGTGTAGCTCTATTTTTCGCCACAATTACTGGAGTTGCTTAAAGTGAGCAATGCATGTAAATATTTACTTTTGACTTAAGAACAAATACATTTGTAAGTACTCATTATGAGGTGATAATGTTAAATCTGTTTCGAAACAAGACATTAGCACAGCCGATGTTCACCAAAGTTTAAAAAACGTACGGGTTATGTGAGATTTATCTCAATAGGATAAAGTCACAATCATTATCTGATTAAATATAAACAGAATAAGCCACACTAAACGACTGGGTGTAGTCCTCTGTTTCTGAAAGACAACTATAAAACCAGAATTGTCCATATTTTGTTGGCAGCACAACGGTAGCGCCTCTATATTCATGTTCAGCCCTTAAATGTTCATTATGTTTGTCTTTTATAGACACAGTCACATAGACACAGTCGGCTGCTTTTTACAAACTTCAAATCATATCTAAAATTACACATAGCATGTCTCACAACAAATAATTTCACTTCCTGCAACATATTTATTTTTCTGATTAACAAGTTGACGATCTTCATTTCACATCCCCCTATCTATATATCTGTGATGCTTATAGAATTCAAAGTATGATTAATATCATATTAGTTAGTATCTCCTTATTTACATATGTATCTAATAGTTTTTGATATTTATAGGAAGGAGATTGACAATGTTTGACTGCGAAGTTCGATGTAAAACTTTGCTTTCGTTGGATGTTATTTTACAACAACAATTGCCAGACCACCGGTGAGTCTCAAACTATGCTTGTTAATTAATGATAACGAGATAAAATTCAAGAGAATGTTAATTGTGTATAACAGAAAAAGTCTATTCACTTTCAGTTGGATAGTTTCTTTTAATCCAGAAAACAAATTATTTTTCCATCCTAAAATATCAGAAAGAATTAATTGAAATAGGAAACACATCTGCTAATTAGTTCATGTGATATATCACTCGATGTTAAACTCTTGTTACCCATGAATATATATTACGTCACTGGTGGTGAATTTAAGATTCTAAGGTAGTGGGGTTTCCAATCTTTTACTTGTTACTGAGTTGGATTATTGGGTTTCCATGCTTCAGCTGGAAATATTACTGAAATTGGTCGGATAATTATACGTTTCCAAGCTTCAGGTGCAGACCTATTATTGAAATGGGTCGGATTATTGTTATATTCTTCCACGATTTTTTAGAAAACTGTAAATCATGAAGATATAGTTATAGAACTTTCCGTATAATGGCACACTCTTAACTAATCGCGATGATAGCCAAGAAAGTTTTGAATCTCATGGCATGTATATGCTACCTTGAAAGAAAACAAAATATTTGTGTATCTATAAATCCATTGGTTTCGAAACTTTATAACCGTTTTCGTTCGGTCATATACTCTTATCTAGTACATGCTTTCATAGTACAGTTTAAACATACTTGATTCTTATGAAACCCTATAATACAAATTTGTCGTCTGCATAATAAGCTAAACATTCTTTGCTATTTATTCTTTTCTGTATACTATTTATAGAAGCCTATGAGTTTTTAGCCGTAGCTCATCATAAACATCAAAGTAGATTGATTGCTTGTTTTAACGCTGTGCTGAGGGGAAATTCGCCTATTTAACGGCGAACTAGACAAATAGGTGGACTAGGGAATGAGGAAACTCCCACCCAACCACCCTCTAAAAGGGTTATTGCTGACAACTGTCAACACTTAGCTATTTAATCTCACATTATAACAGGCTTTCGTTTTGTTTTCCCTGTGTGACATCCGCAAATTCATGCATATTGATAAAGGCAAAACATAAATCAAATTAATCAACCCATGTATATTGAGCAATAAACTATTCGTAAAGTCCATGTAGGTCAAACAAAGTCTGAGAATACAACATGTCTTAAAATAATACCCCAAAATATAGAATATTTGATTACGTGACCAGTTCATTTGTCTGTCCCTAAAATGGATCCTATGCTCTCTGCGGCAATGGAGGAATTCGGAGCTTCCGGGGCCTAAGCGGCCCCTAGGCCAGGCGTGGCTATGCCTATAAAAGACAAATGTAATGAACATTTAAGGGCTGAATATGAATTTAAAGGCGTTATCGTTGTGCTGCCAAAGTATAAACAAAATTAATTTCACAGCTATCAAATGTCCTTTAGAAACGATAGAGCTCACCCCGTCGTTTGCTGTGTCTTATTCTGTTTTATTAAATCAGATAATGATCATGACTTTACCCTTTGAGATAAATCTCACATAACACCTATGTTTGTTAAATCTCGGTGAACCTCGGCTCTGGTTAAGTCTTGTTTCAAATCAGGATTAACATCATCACCTTATAATGAGATTATTGATTGGTGGGGTACAATGCTATAGATATACATCGTTCATGTCAACACAAATGTGCCTTTAACTGATGTAGACTTACTAACGCACCGCTGCAATGTTAGACATTTAAGAGTAGAATAATGAGCATCAGAAGCAATGCACTGTAAAAAAAATTTGTTTATAAGACTGGGTTTTAGTCGTATTGACTTATATGGCGGCCCATTGGAATATTCAAGCCTTACACACTTATGAATATTCATAACTCAATTATGAAAATTAACAGCTCAGTTATGAATATTTATAATCACAGCCAGACACTTATACTAATCGCCAAAGGCCTGGCATAGCATGTGAGAGTTGTCGTAGCCTCGTCCAACATAAAAACTCTCGCGAGAATACATGTTGGTATGAAACATAGTGGAAATTGTGGATGACCACAGAAGGTATGTAAGCCAATTAAGTCGATATGGTTGTCATGTCTTTGTATTCTGTCATGTGTTCTTTGTTTGCATATAGTGGTGTCTGAGGTGGTTCCCTTCACCCATTGGGCTGGCACGCTCTGATGTGAGGGAAATAACCGTAAGGTAAAGCGTTAAAGCCAAATCAAACAAACACATATATTGGCTTCTATAGTAAACATATCAACAGTTATTTAAGAATGTTAATGTTTTTCTGGTTCAAGAGGCCTATAATTGGTCTGTCAGAGAGCATCATGCATTTAAATTGGATTTGTTTTATGTATTCGTGGATAAACAGTCCCGCAAAGCGAACCTTAGGTTGGCCACATTGGGAATTATAGGATTATCCTCCTGACACTGACGAAAGCCGTCATATATAACGGTCAAATATAAGAATATTAAAACCAAAAAAACAATAATGAAGTCATATTTAATACAGACAAAAATGTAACTGTTCACGATCTTTTGAAAATGTTATAGTGAAATACGATTAGAAAAATGGAATAGGGTTAACCAGACATTAAACTTACCAGTTGACTTCAATAAATGTCATTTACAATAAATATTTCCGTGTAATCAATACCCCCTCCCCTATCCGGGGAGCCAAATTAAGAAATCAAATCTCGTCCTTAAAGTAAGCTAGATAAATGCTGCCTAATTGTCAGTACAAAGGAGCCACTTAGGTTCCTTGTAAATTCAATTGAAAGACACTGTTACATAATGCAGCGTTTTTCTATGGATTCTGGGTCGTATTTCGTTACCATTAAAGCGATTATTACCCCAAGGGTACTTTTCTTCCATTAAATCATCCATAAATGGCACACTTTTAATTCCTATCTTTAGTAATCCATTGTTTTTATTTTGGAACATAAAAAATATATAAATACTACATAGCTATATAGTTACCAAGTGATAACAAACATCAAATGTCATACGCATATAAACAGAAGGACATAGACCACCTTTACAACAAACACTACAACATTGTAAAATAGTTCAAGGTGAAAAATACTGGCACATACATATATAGGTAAAAGACACATAAGGACTCAGGAAAATAATATTAAATTCAATCCGTAAAGCTAAGTGAGCAAAGCCGTCCTATATAACCAAGAGTAAATATAAAGATATTAAAATCCAAACAACAATAATGAAGTCATATTTAATACAAAAATAAATATAAATGTTCATGGGCTTTTAAGAGTTTTATAGTGAAATACGATTTGAAAAGTGGAATACGGTCAACCAGACATTGAACTTACCAGTTGACTTCGATCAATGTCATTTGCAATACTTATTTCCGTATAATCAATACCCCCTCCCCTTGCCCTTTTTTATTTATCAAATTAAAATATTCAAACCTCCTCATTGCCGTCCGCTAGATAAATGCTGCCTAATTGTCAATGCAAAGTAGCCACTTAGGTCCCTTGGAAATTCAATTGAGAGATAGGTAGAAAACTACTACATCATGCAGCGTACTCCCAAAGGCGTTTTTCTATGGATTCTGTGTCGTGTTATATTACCATTTAAGCGATTATTATCCCTTTTGTACTTTTGTTTCTTTTTCTTTCGTTGCAATGAGACTTCACGTAAAATTAAAATATATCAATGAAGTTAATCCATTTAAATCTCATATTTGTGAAAGCTCTTGTCATAACAGGCCCGAGGTAGAATCCCAAAACATGTGAATCATAAATATTTCTTCCTTGTTTTCACCATATCGGGTGACTTGGGTAATAGGCATCTCGGTGTCGGGCGTCCGGTAAACGTCTTTGGATTGGGTCCAAAAAACCATCGTCATCTCCAGACCGTCTGGTAGCTTGTGTGTTTTCGTTGTTGTCTCTGGACTTTTTCTTTGGTGTGTCTGCTTGACATTGAATACACCGTCTTCCCAACCAGACCACAATGGATGCCAGCAACTCTATGACTTCCACCATGCTCATGACGGACAAACCCACCCAAAGCCCAATAGAACCGCCTAGATCTGACAGAAATTGAGATTCCTGCAAACATAAAGACATTTAATTAAACAAACAGAGTAATAGCCGTATATAGAATTACTTGTATGTAAGTGTTGTAGCGGAAAAACATTTAATTGAGAGCACTTGTTTTGTTTTAAAAAGAAACATAGCTTGTGCATATTGCATATCGTTTATTCCTTAAAGATAGTTTGAAATAACTGATTTGGAATCCCGGTGATAGGCTACCGAGACCTGTTCCTTTTACCTGAGTGTTCTGAGACAGGCATTTGAGACAAATTTGAATCCAGCCAAATGCTATAAAATGGTCATTACTCTAACAAACTAGAAATACGAGTAAATAGAGTTTGCATCCTACATATATGGTGAGCTAAAATAGCTTACGCTCATAACATACACAGCGGGTTTTTATGTTTATACACCTTCATTTACCCGCTGATTAATGCATAACGTTTATGGCGAGTTGGTGAAAAACGCCGCTGTATAGACTATCCAATCACATGCCTGTATCGGCTGTTTCCAGGCAAAACTTTTATACCAACGCTGATTGGTCCCCGATGAATTACGTCAGGGCTTTCAGAAATGAAATATGTAGAAGAATTGATAAACGAAACAGTGAAACAGCAAATGTGTACGGCTTTTGGGTCTCGTAGAGTTGTGATCTTTTAAAATACAAGTTTTGTATCAAATATCTATAGAGGGAAAAGATGCTGTATTTTGAGTTCCAATAGGACGGGGCAAATGTCACATGTGTGTGCTACGAGGCGATCACTCTGGTTTTCCAGTCGAAGATCTGTAAGCAGTTGGCCTATCATCTGACTGTACATCGTTATTGTTGTGTCGCCTCTCCTGAGTCTCGTGAAACAAGCGAAAGCGGAAACTTACTGAAAAGATTATGGTCATAAATATTTTCAGTGGCACGGAAAAAAGACAACTTGGATAAAGGCCACAACAGGTAGGCGAATTAACGTTGGTGTTGTTGTTAAAACTACACGGTATACCTTGAACGTGTAGCCTACATGTATCAGTGTGTAGTATTGAGAAGTAAAGCACTATGTGAGTGTGTCTCCAAACAAAAATTTGTTTAATCAGTCCTGTTAATGTAGAGAGGGGGTACAAATTCCCAAAATTGTTTGCCATTTAACGATCTTTAGAGATAACTTTATATCTAAATTAAACTTGACACAGTGCTAATCCTTGAAATTACACAGTTATGCGCACTTTAACTTAGCACAACGAATAGAGCTAATGCCTCTGAATTAGGCCTGTCTCAACCTGCGCTGAAGGTTGGAAATTGGTCCGCCGCTATCGCCGGCCTCTCAAAACGTATATCAGATTTTGCACTGATTTCTTTTTGGATACAAACGTTCAAAAAATCTAGCTCCTTCTTTCTTTCCTGACATTTATATAAAGTTTTATTTGAGTTTCTCGCCCGAGTTGACACGTTTAAGTTATCTCCCTTTGAAATAATAAGATTGAAAACCGTCAGAAAAGAAATTTGCAGGTAGGTAAAATACTAGTCATTGTTGTCAGTATATCTTAAAGAAATCAGAGAAAAATCAGATATATGTTTGAGAGGCCGGCGATAGAGGCGAATCAATTTCCAACCTTCACCACGGGTTGAGATAGGCAAAGACAGAGGATTTACGTGCTGTCCTATACAATGTGTTAACTTTAACTCTGAATCTTTTAAAATAAGTCTGCTTGGCATGGTAAGACTATTAGAGATACATACCTGTGCATCTACATATTAATCGAGTTTACGCAGGCTCTAGAGTTTGACATTAATTCAAAAACGTCGTTTCCAACGTCTCAATTTCGATAAACACTTGATGAGTTGGAAAACATGGTAATGTCCTAGGTTACACTCTTATAAAAAAAAAAGCATATATATGAAAATATTTCATTAGTTTTTTTTTCTTTTTTTCTCAGGTGTCTTGTTGGTAAACCTGAAACTTAGAAAGTTTCCTTGAATCAGTGTAACCAGGCCCTAAATGTAAATCACATGTATTTTGGGAAAGAATTAGTGTGCGCTTGGAGTTTGACGCGGTTCATCATTGTAAGTGTCCATGTATCATTTTCTTGGCTGATAGATTGTCGGGTTGCTGATTCATGTTTAAAGTCTCTGTTATCATTTACTTGTATTTGTTTGTTTGATTGGGGTTTCGCATCAAACCACAGTCCACATAACTTATATGAAAGAGTCACATAACTTAACACAAGGTGATTTACACCACCACACACGGTCGTTTGATATGTCTCTTCTTTGTTGTCCACAGTATAATATAAAAAGGTGTTGTCTTTTGTTATAGGAGTGACGTATTATTGAGTACTGCGACAAACACATATCCGACATGTAAACAAATATTGTATTTTCTAATTAAGTTGCTATATTTTGTGGCACAACACTAAAATTCAACCAATTAAATCTTTCCTTTTTTGTTGTAATAAATAAAGGCTTAATTTACAGTCAATTTTTGTTTAAACTTGACAAGTTTATATTGAGGTTAAGGCCCAGTGATGGATTTTTATAAAATTATGTTTGTTTCTTAAGGAATTTTTGTAAATAAAATCAAAAGTGATGAAAACGTTTAATTTTATTACATAACAAAAACATGGTGTTTTTTCTACCCACGCTGCAAAGTGATAAGCCTAATATCAAATGCCAATTATTCAAAAGATAAATTCATATACTATGATAAATACTTGAATGTTGAATTACTGAACTAAGGAATTTTAAATAGAAAGGAATAAATCTTAGTGCCTATATAGAGCATTGAAGTTCATTACTGGGAACGCCCTCTGGCTATTAACATATATAAATAAACAATACTGGAATAGTTATTACTTCTTACCGGATAGTCTGGTTCTTCGGTCAAAGTTTCAAAATTGAGATCTCGATAAAACACATTCAACTTCAAAAAATTTTGACTGAAACAATGAAAACAAATATGTTCAATAACTATTCGTTGATCTTTCTTTGTCCATTTGTTTAGCCTTATTTTCTGTGTCCTGACGCTATTTATGAAAACTTAAAACTATCTTTATTTCGGGTATGGACCTCCCAAAATTCGAATGGATTTGATCTTTTATTTCGTATAAATGCGAACGATTCGCGGGAAAATAGAAAATGTTGAAAGGTGACTTGATGGAGCCTGTAGTTGATAGGACAACTTCTTCAATCTTCAATAAACTCTTTGGATGCGAATCAAAGCTTCGGTTGGGATCCATTCTTCCGTTAATCAAGTGCATGCCTTTATCTCACTGTCATCTAATACAGATAGCTATTTGTCAAATTGTATACACATATTGTTTTTACCGAAAATGATATGAATCGATAACAAAGACGTTTTACTGAAGATAGAGAACATGTCCGTTTATATATTAATTGTTCGCATTCGTAACTTTTTCAGTACTTTCGCTATTTGGGGATAACACTTTCTTGATTAGAACAGATTCTTGTTCAGAAAGCTTTGCAGGTTGATCCCCGTCCTGGAATCGAACCCGAGACCATAGGCTCAGGCACCTATTTGGCAGCAGTAAATACAATTCCTGGCACCTACATAACTTTTATAAGTAGAAAAGTGTGCAACCTGAAATTATCGCAAAGTAATGTAAAACGATATTTTGTTAATCTAAATGATTTTCATTAGTTAAGTAAAACAAACATTCCGTGAGATAACTTTCTATAAGACGCATTATTCCATAAAAACAAACATGGCTTTTTGTGTCAGGAAGTGTTGAGCGCAATTAAAGCTGCCATTGAGCATGGTTGCTCTTATTGGTAGATCGTGTTTTATCTATGGCTTACCTTTGTTCTGCAGGTGACTGTTTGAGTAACTCATTGCACACTACTTCCTTCCCTGGTTGTCGACAGACCACATCTATAAGTGCATTCTGAAATAACCACGTTAGAATTTTGTTTAAATCTAACATTTCTAATATATGGATTTAAGTGAGGAATAATCTAGTATTAGAAGCACTGTATCGAGTGTTCATTCAGAATTTTGTTATATCTAGGCAGCAACACAAGTAACGATTTGTTTTTTCAAAAGCTATATTTATTTAATTTATGACCATAATGCATACGGTACATATTTGTGGCAATTGTGAAATACATGGATTAAATCTGATTAGACCCTGTTTCGTTGCAAAATGAATGTGAAACTTACCAAGTATCCCTTCTCAGGCCAATTCCGCTGGGAACTCGTGATATCATAAGTAGTTTCGCTGATGAATACAACAAAATAATACTTATTTTAACTTTATTTCGGCCGTCTGTCTAAGAGCAGTATTTTCTATAGAACTCAAATTGATTTGGGTTCGTATGGCTATGGATTGTGGGAGTAGGCCTACATTGGTTATTGTTGTAATGTGTGCAGCCCTATACTCCAGTCTGCATTATCTCTATGTAGTATTGTAGCCATTACATCACGTGACTGTATATGCAATTACTTTTGAATATACAGTTCGGCTCCAAGACCAAAACGTTTTATAAGTCCATTTAGTTTGGTCAAATTCGATGTTTATTGATGACAATGGTGTCAACCACTTGGCAATCAATCCGACAATAACCTTTGTGCTAGAGATACATTTACCATGATATGCCCGTTGTATAAGGCGTAATACCACAATCAAGAAATTCTAGTTTCGTATGGTAGGAGTTAGTAAATTCACGCTTATTCACCATAAAAAATGTTTAAAAAAATTGAAGCAGGAATATTCTAGGATATGATGACTTACAATGGCGAGTCGTGTTTTTTAAATTTTTGTTGTTGATTTGGTCTTGCTTTGTTTTGTTATTTCCGGAGCAAATTTTTGTTCATAATTCCATACAGATTTTGGCATCTTCAGAAACGTCGTGTTCATTTGCCGTGTTATACAGGTATTGATATATTTCTGAAAAGCTATTAAATTGACACAGGGATGTAAATTAATCAAAATCGATGAATCATCTTATGTTCTAGATATATGTATTTATATACTTACTGACAAGGGTTGGGACAATCACATGGCAAAGATTTCGTTACTGACACGTTATATTCCACTTCTGAGACACACAAAACGTCTACACAAACAAGAAAGCCAATGTGATCAATACACCTCGCTCAGTACAATAATTATACAGTGTTATATTACTCCTGTAAGTCCTTTAAGTTAACGGAGCTTTGAGCAACCGATCCCAGTGCTGTATTCCTTTGTCTAAGATTCTGTAAAACTGCTATTTTCAATAGCATTGTATTCTCTGTATAGTCATACGAAGAACTTTAAAAGCTCCAAAATTGCACTGATATCATATTCGATCAGTAATGTAGAATCCCTGTATATCCTTGCCCTATCAGCTTGACTGATGTGACACTTAGATTTAATATTAGTTCAACTGTTTTTCATTAATTCTCAGAGCTTCTAGGACCTAGGCGGCCCCTGGACCCTCGCCTGTTAATTATGATAGTCGCCACCACCACACCTATCGCGAAATCGTTTATCCGCCACTGGAAAACACCAATATTCTTGAACAACCTACAACACAACTTTGACCATCACTCACCTGACTCGGTGATACACGTATTATAATGTTGACTTGTGTTAACGGGGTAGAATCTCCACTGCGAGGGATCATAACAATTACAGTACTTCAGGATGAGATTGTGGGGACAAAAAGACTGACAGGCCTGAAATATTCACGCAAAATATATATCAAATATTGGTAGACACTCACACATCAAACATTAATTGTAGGCTTTGTTCGAATAACTACATGTCATCTTAGTAAGAATCGACGAAACCCACTGCAAGGGAAAATCTCCATTTGCTTGGTTAACGCTATCTATTTTACAAATATCCTGCCACTGCATTATGAGACCAACACAGTCACGGGAAATCGTTTTAAGGTCAAGCCAACACAGATCGAGCGGTCTGATTCAGGGTCAGAATGCAAGACTATGAATGTTTGAGAATATAAAAATACGGCATGTTTGAAAGTGGAACCGAGATGAACATCAATTGTCGAGAGCTAAGAAATCATGATATTCCATTCTTAACTATTCAGTATTTCTTTAGTTACAACTAATGTATTTGTTCTAGTGTTTAGGACAAGTTTTATTAGTGGTAAATATTGCCGAATTGAAATTTCTGTGTGTCCCTCTAAGAAGTGGAGCTTGCCTTTGCTTCACAAAAGAACAATTTCACAAGACGGGATAGACTTTTGCTTAACTGAAGTACTAGGATATAATTTTGACGGGCAGAATAATAATTATGTCCTACGCAACAGCTCGCAACATTACTATTATTGCACGTCATGGACAGAAACCATGCATTGTCATGTTTTGTGCAATGTCACGTGTCGTGAGTTAACCAATAGGATCAAAACACTATGACAACAGGTACATGTATACAAACAAATGGTTTGTCAGCTCTCGACAATTGATGTTAAACTAGCGGGAAATGTCTCCTGCTGAAACAGAACGATGTTCCATGCTCATACATAAATAAATAACATACAATTACAAATGCGTTTTTTTTATTACGGAATCACATGTTTTATTCTCTCAAGGAGTCTTTTGGACATGCCGTCTCTATTTGTATGTGCTAAATAGAAGTTTAGAATCAACTTAATGATAAAAAACAAAACGTTATTCCAGATAAGCCAAACTAATGGGCGGTAAATCAGCTAAACCGGTACTGTCCCTTCGCGGTTTACAATGTAAGCAGTTTAAAAATGCAGAGAAATCTCTATCCAGCCACTTGATCCAGAAAGGATTTCTCACTTTTTGTTTTCAAGCTTAGTGGAGAATTGTTTTTTTTATTTCAACAGCATTGTGCATTTAACACTTACTTGCAATATACATTTGTTGATAAAACCTAATGTCTTTAGGAAAAGGGTCGCAGTTTAGTGGTTAGCGTGTCTGCCTACTTTTCCTACCTTCGATGCCTTGACCATCAGGCATACGAGTGAGTCACACGATGTGGGACAGGCGATTGCTGGGTGGTTTTTACGAAGTTTACTCCCGGTTGTCCACCGTATTAAGGCAAGAAACAGTATGAAATGGACAATCCGTCGTCATATAAGTGAAATTCCCTTGAGTACGATGTTAAATCATAAGCTACAAAAGAAAATATTCAGGAAACTTTTACCAGACCTTTTTTTTAGCTGGAAATTAAACCAAATATTACCTGTCTGGTATAATCAAATCCATACTCTCCGGTAGATGATACCGGGTCCACACATACCCCATATGGATACGGCAAGCGTGTTATGTTAATCTGTACGGAAAATAATAATTATTGGTAACATGCGGATCGAAATGGTTAAACAAATAAACTGTTTTTAGAAGCAATATAACTTTCTTCGAACCACAAGGAATAAATGAATGTATTTCCCTTTTCTAACTTCTGATATTTTTATCCCGATATATTTAAAATACATCAATGTTACAGAATGGTAGAGGGCCTGTAGAAGGAGGTACAGCGAGGGCGCATTGCACCGCTTGGTAGAGATAAAACAAAACTTGAGAGAGATCCAGGAGTTACATGCGATCTACAAAAGTGGAGGAAGAGAAGGGCCTCCTGTATACTTATTTGTCCGATGTTAGATCAACACGTGAAATCCATAATTAATGATCATTGGCTGATACCATTGCGAAAAAAGACCTTGGTTTAAACCAAGAAATCGTACAATCTGCCGCTGGTCGCAGAGAAACCAATTAATCCCACAAATTGTATCCGAGAATCAAGATGAGCATAAAGTGTTAATAGAACAGCTTTCGTATTACTGTTTGGAATATTTACCGACTTAATTGCCCACAAAGATGCAAAACACATACCATTTTCACACCAATGTCCGTTTCGCTTCCGGATGCCACAAAGAATCCATCGCTGCCTGGAAACGGCATGGTTTTGGGATCAGAGATCGACACCCGCGCCCCATAACCTGTAGCCACACCTGGTATATACTCATCTACTTCCAGAAATAACATCAGCTGAAAACCTTTACAGAAAACGAAAAACAAAATAAATACTTGTATCACTTAAAATGTGTTAGGGTACACGGAATCATGTAAAAAAAAAACATCTTCATTATTGTATCTGTCGCTCTGCTCGTTGTTCATTTAACTGCTAGATTTCGTCAAATATTAAGCAAGCTTCATTTCTCCAAAGGGAAAAAATGAAGAGCTGGTAATACATTACTATTTGTCGACAAAGCGTCCACTTGTTGTAGTATTACTATATAAGCTGTTAATCATTCTCTTCAGTTTTAGCATGTAGATTTGGATATACATTTCTAATGCATTGAGTTGAACGATATTTCTCTAAAGCTATTACACTTCTACCGAAATACAGACATAACAAAGTGCAGGATAACACGTCTTGTTGTTATACGTCGCTGTAATACCAATAAGTAAGTCAGAACACAGTGGCTCACTATAAACACCGTACTCCTCACAACTTACCATAAACGTTCCCCCGTCTGTAGGATTTCCATAATGGAACAATATTTCCGTCGGCCTCAAATTGATTAAATGAAAAACAGGCACCGTAATCATCAGTAATAAAGTGGGTAAAATTTCTGAAATATATTCAATTAAAGCATTTGTTTGCAGGTAATTTGAAACTAAGTTCGCAACATATTTTAGGCTGAGTTTAACAAAGTGATATAGTTATCGGTAAAGAACGCTTCTTTTTATATCAGACAACTTATAACACTTTGTTTCCTTGGCGGACATATTCATTGGTTGATTTCTTTCTCTTTGAAATATCAGTTTTGCAGGTTGATCTATTCTTAACCCCTGCCGAATATCTTGTTTCTCACATATTTATTACATATTTTCTATACAATATATACAAGACCTATTTAGAAACTTGTCTCTGTGAGTTAATCTAGAATATCTTAACAAGATCATCGTTTTTTAGTAATCGACATCCCTGTGCAAGCGTGATCATTTTATTTGAAATATAAAGAACAAAACACGAACAAAACTCAGATACTGCGTCTGTTTCTGAAAACGTATTAATTCCAGTCTTCTGTACAACCTATTAAGCTAAGGGCTTTATCTGGTAATATTAATTCCAGTTGTAAGTTGGCAAATATTGTTCGGTGTTAGACAGAATAAATTTTCCGGCTAGACGGTAAACAAGACAATGTGCTTTTGTTCAAGATGTTTCAACTGGTGCAACCTTTTAGCTGGAGTTTTTTAATTTTGCAATAAACACTTACTCTGGTTGACAGGTTTGTCCCTCAAAAGAACAGGAAAGTAACATGTCGCTCATTTGATGACTCATAGCAAACCGGGTGGTACTGGGATAGAACACATCAGACAAAAAAATGAGTTTCAAAGCAGAGTAAACTTGTAGGACAAATCCAATTAGAGAATAACAATAATAATTAAATTACATTTCCTTTTTATAAACCATGCTACACTGGAGAACAAAGAATGTATGACAAAGAGATTTGCTGCTCGACTTTAAGACACGGTCACCATAGGTGAGCTTTCAAAAAACTTCTACTTATCTTGATTGAAAGAAGTATGGAAACCTATTCGTACGATATAGTAGACATGACAGGATATTCATAGTACGTGGCTTACACAAACCGCGAAAAATCGTAAATAAAGTAAGAAAAGATATTTTTAAGCAAAAATATGTTCAAAAACAAATTTGCAAATAAGAAAAAAAAATTTGCTCTGTTTTCTCACAAACTTTAACTTACATATTTTCTAATCCAGTAAGGTATCTGAACTCTTGTAAGGTTTGGAATCGGGGATCTTTACCCCCACCCTGACCCGCACCAAATTCTTTTTTTGGAGGTGCGAACGTTTTATTAGCTCCACTCTGTGCCTGCTGCTCCCAGGTTAGGAACCGTTTTCGCCGCAACTTTGTAGGTGGCTGTAAGATAAAGAATAATGCCACAGTCAAGTTGGACATGTCACCATCTTTGAAAGATGGACCAGCTTCCCTTGGGATTTACCCACTACTCAACTTCCAGTACTGCAATCAAGGTCATATACGTAAAGTAACCATAAATACAGAGTGAAACCAACTGAACGATATAAAACCTTTCATTGGATTACATGGGCGGTGTTTGTGTCAGAAAGCTCAGTGTACTGGCGGCCAGAATGATTTGCGTTATTACACATTTAGGTTCTCAAACTAATTTGGGTTATAGTATTTTTATCGAACTGGTCTGCTCCAGATAGCTTAATTAGACTTCTGTCATGTAATGGTAGGAGAGTGTCAATTTGATATTCGTGAGTTCGAAATTAACAAAATAGTAAGTAATCTAGATTTGACGTATATGTTAGCTCATGGTAGACATCTACTGGTAAGCTTTCTTGTAACATTTGATTGATGATCTGCATCCAAACGTCATATGAAGCGCCAACATGGATACGTGTCGCTCTCGCACGCATAAGAACTGTTATGCCTGTATAAATATGGTTGGTTAATTCGTGTTTTAAACACCATTCTCGTATGTATTTCATTCATACAAAATATGTACTGCAAAAGTGTAAGGCATGCATGGTTCCGCTTTTTGGAAATGAATATTCCCCCTTTGCTAAGTAATGTCATAATTGACGTGCTTTAAACATACAGAGGGTTAATAGAAATAAGATTTCATCGTGCTGATGGTTGATATTTTTAGCTTTTGACAATCTCCTAAGGGAATGATTTACAGCTTTTATAAATGTAATATCTTATGTATCTAATACCTTAGGAGAAAAGGGGGGTATCTGGCTAGTCCCATTGTTTACTGATGATGTATTTGACCCAGGTTGTATTGCTTGTGTTGGAGCCAGCTGCGTCGTATCTGTTGACTGAGGCTGATTTCCGCTACTGTTCTGGTTCTGACTTCCGCTACTGTTCTGTGCCTGACTTCCGTTGACGCTTTGTTGTTGGTTTACGTTTGTGTTCTGTGTTAAAGGTGGTCGCGCCAAATCCGAAGGGTTTTGCAAGGCCATGAAATCTTGTAGGTCTTCTGATCCTAATCTCAGTGCTGACATCCTGACTGGATTAGTATTACAAATTGTTACAGTTGGGAATATCAAAGCCGAATAGCCAATAGAAATGGTTGTCTTTACCGGTCTGCTCGTGAAAGTGTTGACATTAAGATAGACATTGACAATCGTGCCAATTAGCATACCAATAAACACTACGCACCAGAAGAACTTTGAGTAGAAATGATTAGACGAATTAATGTACGGTGGACCGACACATGATGTTCTTTCTGCAAATCTGCTCAGAATATTTTTCAGACTTCTATGTGGGTTTGTTGTGTCGTCTTCGGCTATGTTTGTGGAGTCTGTAGAAGAAGATTCCCGGTCATATCCGTTCAGTTGCTTTGTTCGAGAGGCTATGTGGCCTTCCTGAAAGACAAAATAACATCGTGAAACTGAGGGCGTTCATATTAAAAACTTGGGTTAGAAATGCAATTATCACATGGTGAATGACTTACTAATAAATCCATTTTAGTTTAAACTACATTCACAATATTGCAGTCGATGTCTGTTTTGAAAATGTATTCCTAAAAGCTAACAATCATTCAATATCAAGTTAAATCGAATAAAATAAACGGTAAGCCGCGTATTATTTGTGCGCATGAATTGGTGCCCCAGGCATGCTGTCCCATATGATTAAAGTAAGAGTATTACTATTTGTCTGGATGCGTTGTAGGTCCTGGCAAACTGCCACATATGCTGTTTGTTTGTTTGTTTGGGATTTAACGTCGTACTCAAGCGTATTTCACTTAAATGACGAAGGATTGTCCATTTCACACTGTTCCTTGCCAAATTACGGTGGGGAACTTGGAGGAAACCTCGTTAAATCCACCCCGCAATTGCTGGAGCTACTTCGTGTAACTCACTCATGTACCTGAAGGGCGACAGATGAACTCGATCCCGTAAACGGTACATCGAAGTTAGTAAGCGCACACGTGACCACTAAGTCGCGGCCGCGGTGTCTGATTTGAAATAAAATGCTTGGATTATTAAAGATTATTGCTATCGTTTAGATGGAGTGTAGGCCCTGACATGCTGTCACATAATATAAGATTATTACTATTGTGTGGATAGATTGTGTATTCAGACATGCCGCCACAGGTGCTTGGATCAAGATTACTACTGTTGTGTGGATGGATAGGATTACTAAATTTTTGTGTTGATGTGTAGGCCCTTGTGTGGATATGTAGGCCCTGACATGCGGTCATATATTATAATATTACTACTATTGTGTGGATGGATTGTGGACTCAGACATGCCGTCACATATGCTTGGATTAAGATTATTACTATTGTGTGGATGGATTGCGGACTCAGACATGCCGTCACATATGCTTGGATCAAGATTATTACTATTTGTGTTGATGATTAATGGGCTCAGACATGCCGTCACATATGCTTGGATTAAGATTATTACTATTGTGTGGATGTGTAGGCCCTTGTGTTGATATGTAGGCCCTGACATGCGGTCACATATTATAAGATTATTACTATTGTTGACTCAGACAAAACGCTACATATGTTTGCGTTAAGATTATTACTATTGTGTGTAGGGATTGTACGCCTAGACGTGCTGCCACATATACTTGGATCAAGACTATTACTATTTGCGGTTGATTCAATGTGTACTCAAGCTATCATTGTAAGACCACAATATTATTGCCCATTAAATAAGGTCAATCTCTAAAGCCCAGAGACTGCTCGTGATGACATTCGCCCAGTCGTCTTGTTGTGTTGTCACTATTTACTCAAACCCAATGATAATGTCAATTTTGTAGGTCAACGTTAATTCGTAACAGATAACAATCATTTTATATGAAGTTAAATCGTATGCAATAAACGGTAAGACCAGTATAATTTTTTAACATGATTTGTTGGCCCAGACATGTAGTCACATATTAGGGGATCAATATTATAACTATTTGTGTGGATGGGTAGTAGCCCCAGACATGCCGTCACATATGCTTGGATTATTATAATAACTATTTGTGTGGATCGGATGTAGGACGATTAATATTATAACTATTTGTGTGGATGGATAGTAGCCCCAGACATGCTGTCACATATGCGTGGAATAATATAATAACTATTTGCGTGTATGGGATGTAGGAAGATTAATATTATAACTATTTGTGTGGATGGGCTGTATACCCAGACATGCTTTTATATATGCTTGGATTAAGATTACAACTATTTGTGTGGATTTGTGTGCATAGGTAGTAGACCCTGATATGCTGTCACATATGCTTGGATTAAGATAATTAACAAATGTGGGGATGGACTGATTGATTAGAGTTTTACGCCACATTCAGCGGTATTTCAGCTACGCTGTAGCGTGAACATGTTTATAATTGATTTATTTTTGTCCATATTTAAAAACACCTCCAATCAGTAGCACCCTTGGCCGTGAACATAAAAAAGAGAAATGAAGTAAACTGAATAGGACATACATAAGTGTTAAAACTTTTAAATATGTTAATTTATTAAATAGTTCAAATTTGGATCTAAAAATTGTAAATATTGTGTTTAAAATTCTGTCAAATTTAATAATATACACTAATTCATAAAAATGAAATTTTATGAGACACACCGATACATTTAAGATACTTGATGGCAGCATCGCCAGTCCTTCATAGAGGTGACTGTGTAGAGCTGGCAAAGTCCACAGTCAACCAATGTGTGTTTGATGTTCATTAACAGATCACCTCCATCAACTTTTGAGAAACAAATCGAACACCTTGTCGAAATCGGGCCCCAGATAAGGTGAAGATGGTGGTTGGATATCCATCGTAGAGGGAGGAGGCCAGATTTCTACCTACATCCCTTCCAAGGCGTCGTTCGGTTCTCGAGTACAACCGTCCCGAAACAAGGGATTTACTTGTTAATGACTTCGGAGAGATGGGACCAACCCTTTCTACATTAATAACATTAATTGGCTGTTCAAACTGGAACGTTTAAACAGCACCCTTCATGACCATGGAAGGGCGAACCCCCGGACCAGATGGCTTTTTAGTTTGTGTGTCTGTTTTATTGTTTTTTTGTTTATATTTGTCTGTGGCTGTTTTATTTAGTTGGGAATCTCTTGTGGCCTTGGAAGGGCGAACCTCCGGACCAGATGACTTTTTAGTTTGTGTGTCTGTTTTCTTGTTTTTTTTGTTTATATTTGTCTGTGGCTGTTTGATTTAGTTGGGAATCTCTTGTGGCCTTGGAAGGGCGAACCTCCGGACCGGATGGCTTTTTAGTCTGTGTGTCTGTTTTCTTGTTTTTTTGTTTATATTTGTCTGTGGCTGTTTTATTTAGTTGGGAATCTCTTGTGGCCTTGGAAGGGCGAACCTC
>JAQQZZ010012979.1:0-11472 GCA_030265115.1 Mopalia vespertina | reverse complement strand
TCTCAAATCTGGTTTGTAAAGCTGAAGATATCCGCCTACGAAGTGAAGTTTATCGACTGCGTATTTCACCTGCAAACGGATTCGAGCACAATCAACAAACATCATTCAAATAATAAATTTGAGTGGAGTTGCATTTTCCCCTGTTTACTACATATGACTTAAAACATCAACACGGAAGAAAGTCGGACAACTTCGGCTTGTTTTGGCTGAATTTGGTGTTTACCATAGCCTCGTGCTATCTGTGTTTTCATTGGACAACTGAAACTGTGACCTTTCGTGAACCACAGTAAATTGGTCACAACCTGCGTTTCTTACGATCTATTTTAATTTTGGATGTTAATCAAATTTTACAATTGTTGATAAACAAAGTAATGTTTTTTTTATCATGACTTGCTTTGTACAATAGTCTTATCTACCATGCATAACACAACAACATCAATTTTTGGGAATGGGAAATGAACTGACCTGACCTGTAAAGAGAGAGAAGGAATTCGTTAGTTAAATTATCTCTTGACTTCATCCGTTTACAAACATTCGATCTTAAAGGGAGCAGATGGTTAAGGCGTATAGTTCACAGCACAAACTCGGAGATTAAAGCTGAAAGAATAAAATGACACAAAAAGATCGCTAAATGTCTTAAAGATGGTTTAAATTTCAGGCAGGTTTATTAATTAATACATTAAATACACCTGCCACTGAAGCGTTGGTTTTACTGGGTAGATTTCACACCGTCTTATCTCTCGAGGACAAACACAAGATATGATTTGTTTAAGACATCAAAAATGACGTCTGAAGTGGAAGTTGATTGGTTGGGTGCAGAAAACCCGTGTTTGGTAAATTGGCTACAGCTGAGACATAAACCAGTTCTATAAGGTCAAGCGATATATTGACTATGAGTTGCTTTAGGTTGGCCAATTTTTACCCAGACACAAATCATCCGAATTCCGTTTTGAAAAATTGTTATTGTTATTTTCAAGTTATCATGGTTGGTGTTTTGTTATTTTATTTTTTGGCGTTTTTCGTATTTCATTTCCTAGGAGTTTTCTCCCTTAATTACACACTGGTGCCAGTATTACATGTGGAAAAAACAACTAGTTTCCTGCTTGTCATTGATGACATTCCCAGAACAAAATCAATGTTGATAATAGTAGAAATGATGAAGCTGATGACGATGGTGGTGTATAACTTCTGTTTTTTTTATTGATTGGGGTTTTACGTCGTACTCAAGGGTATTCCACTCATATGACGACGTACCAGCCATATGGGTGAAGGAAACTATCCTCGACACCACTGACAACAATCGAAGACAAGACGGGACAAGGATATTTGTAAGATCAATGACAGCCACCAGCGGTATTATTGCATATTGAAATTCGACCACTATTCACTTAATGGATGTTTGATAAAGACTTTTAAAGAATCAATATGTCAGTAGGGCGCTCTGTAACTCTCACGTTGCCAATGAGGTTAAACTGCGGATCAATGCAACTGGTGACTGTTTGTAATTTGTCTCTGTACCTTGATTATGTTTGAGTAGGATTCTAAATCTACTTAGTTAATGGCCATGTTTATAGGCCATGAGTACAAATGAGTGTAAAGTCTTGGTGCGTGATTCCTTGGGCCAGTCTGTAGTCTCGGGAAATTAACTTTCTTCTTAGTTTTGAAGCAGATATCAGTGGATCGAATGGACGAATCATTCTTAATTAGTTAAAGTCAAATGGTTACCTTGGATCCTTTCTCATTCTGCGTGTCATGAAACAATTACAGCCTAGGATTGGCTTTATAACCAACTAGTGTATAAGACATATCCTTTGTATTTAAGTGATAGAGATCAAGCAAATAGAATTGATTGAATTTAACTATCGTATATTTTACTTATTTCATAAACATCTCTTTTTTGGCGGATGTATTTTAAAAACTTATACCGTGAACTATTCTCGAAACGGATTTAACTTTTCGTTGAAACTTTTCTCAGCAGACGTTTTGTGGATATTATCTTTCGTTTAACAAACTATAGCATATCCATATTATTTGCAAGATTTGTACTACTTGCAAGAACTAATATCTGTTTATCATAGTTCATGTTTTTAAACCTGAATATATAATTTCAGTTGTTATGACGCGTAATATTTATCTGGCCCGACACTATGGATTTTTTTTAGAAACAAAACAGAGAGGCTTTTCTATCAACAGACAAATGTACATAAAGCATTCAATTAAAGCGTGAATATGTCCGTCTATAATGGAAAAATGATCAATAAAAGTCATTTGAAAAATAAAATATTTCAGACTGTGTTAAATAATTACCTCAATCTAAACTCATGCTACTTAATGATACGATTCACATAATTCCAGTATAATGACTTATACTGGATGACTAACTATTTTGACTCCTAAAAAAAGTGATAAGACTAGTAAAATGGTTGGTGATCTTTTAAGATGAAACGTGGCCATTGTAAATGTGCCTATAGATTTTATCTTAAAATATTTGCCATCCCACTTGAGTTAGTTTGATAAATAGCTCGTAGATTCTTCGGTGGACATTTGACACACAAATATGTCAAGGTCTACATTGTCTAAAAAAATTGATGATGTAAATGTCTGAAACTTTTTGAAGTTTCATAAAAATAACATTCGTCTATTTTTCTTTTGCAAGACAAAATGCAACAGTCTAATCTTTCTAACTTAAATCTGATGTGACAGAAACCCTTTCAGCTGTTTCCGTGTACATTGATTGATCTGAATTCAATGGAGTACAAATTGTAAAAAAACACACAGCAGTTCCAATATTTGTTTTCCCTGTTTTATTAAACAGCCATGAAGCTGAGCGATTTAAAACACTTGACTAAGAATTATTTCAGATACCGTGAAAGAAACTAGTTAATCTATATTGAATTGCAATTGATGACCGATTAACGCAAGACTGGTTTGATGAGAGCAGCGACATCTGGCGTCACACCGGCTCATCGCTCATGCGCAATCGATTTCCTCTTTGCTCGCCAAAAACGCCACGCGGACCTTTATTGGTGTTCGATTGGAAGCCATCGTCCTGGAACCCAACTAATTCCAGCTTAATTATAGACATGTTTGAACAAATGTTGTAACGACCAGACATTTGTAATGGGATGTGGACTGAGGACAGATCTAAGAAAAGCTGTCGGGGCTTCCCGTTTCATCAAGTTACCACTCATATTGATGACTCTCCAATAGTTGTATAAACATACTTTATCCCAGCCGTTGTCTGAGAGTTTGAGGAAACATTTTGACCACTTTCACAGTCAAGTATCTGTTCATGTGTGGACCACTAATATATAATGAAATAATGTGTCTACATATATCATTGAATGGTTTCAGGAAGCTCGTTAAACCTCGCATCTCTATCTTAACCAAAATATCAAGAAATCAGATCTTGAGCTATAGAAAGCAATTTCAGGGTTAGTTAATCTGTACATGATATTAATTTTTCACTCAACGCATGACGCAGTTTTTCTTGTAGCAAAAACGCTTTTAACCATTTAAAATAAATTGGAAGCTGATTCCTAATCCCCGGACGACACGTTGAACCGAAGATAAATACTATGGGTGAATATTTGTAATTTGCCGATGAAAGTCGAGTGCGTTAAAGCAAACAGGGACCAATTTCTACTTAATTACAGACAGAGATTAGAAGGCAAGCTAAAGTAGAAGTTCATGTTTCTTTGGCTGGGACAGCAGGCTCTGGAAATTAGCTTGATTTTTGTGTGGTTGGGTGACACAATGTTTCCTTTTTAAACTTAATCAACCAATATCAAAGAGAACTTGTATTCACTATAACCCTCCCAAATAATAGCGATCTGAACTGAATATATGTTAGACTGAAGGACAAAGCCAGTGAAAGACAGTGCATCTGGATTGATGGTTTTCAACGGCTTATTATATAAAAACGTGTTTACCAGATTTGGCATATGTCTATCCTAAATTACACATTCGGATAGGAGTTTTTGTTTTGATTTGTGACGTTTTTTTCATTAAGCTTTCATCTAATATGCCTAGATAATAGGCAAATAGCGAGCAGTCTTTATTTCTTCAGAAAAATTGTTAAACTCAAAAATGATTGGACGACCTTGACCTATCAACAATCGGAAGAAAATCAAGGAACTCTTTTAACGGTGGTGGGAAGTTTATGCCTGCTCTTTGTTCCTGGTACCTGTGAGTATAGCTGACGATAATTTAGTTGTGTGATTCTGGTCCTAAAGAGGTACTTCCAAACTGTTACAAATTTAGATTCAGTGTCCTAGCAGAACATTTTGCTCGTTGTTTATTGAGAATTAGTATTTTATCAATAGTACTTTTGGCATGAGACGGTTTAAAAAACTTATGCAATTTCTTGGTCCTATATCAGAATTGTTTTTTGCTTTCAATTCTTTTTTGCTGTCTTACTTGAACGAAATTCTTTGGTTTGTTCAAAATCATATTTTTTATTCTGTTATATTGCAAGAATTATTTGGACGGCTTTATAGGCGAACTGTATTTTACGTTTTTGCAAACCCAGTGTCAGCTGAATTTTCACATAGCTCCATTCTGCAGACAATACTTCCGCTGCTACATTTTGATCCTTATTTATTATGGTGGGGTCTTTTTCGCCTATAAGAAATGTCTCTAACGAAAGAGAAAATCTTAATATTGATTCATTGTCTGATTTCCGCGAATTTGTTATTCAAACATTCGGCGTTTCCCCCGTCTTTAGCCAACTTCAAATCTTTCAATTTTTTAACGAAGCGGGTGTCAAATAACAATGTTTAAATACAATTTCTTGGAAGATATGGTGCTAACTATGGCTTTGAATCCCGTAAAGGGAAAACAATCAGAATTAAACTGAACGTTTGCTTGATAAGTCGACTTAACATGGCTTATCCTTTCGAAAAGAGCTAACTAAAATCTTTATGGTGCTAGGCAGAAGATTTTGTGAACTGACGGCGCAGATCTTATACTTGATGTCTCCCTATTTCTCATAACATGGACGACGGAAACAATGCCGTCTACACTACGTAACAGGATGTTTCATACTTCTAGTTAATGCACTTCTGATAATTTCCGATTAAATAAACTGGGATCAGTTGTAAAATACTTGTTTCTAGAAAAAAAAACGGCCAATATTTAATGGCTGACTCTAAAATGATAATAGACCATTAATCTTTCATATCTTTACTCAACCATATACATAAAAACTATTCCTTAATATATAATGAGAACTCCAATGCCGATTTGGACATGCATAGTAATCTAGTTCATCTATCTTGACTCGCTAAGAAATGTCAGCTGAAGTTACAGGAATAAGATTACCGGTGTGACGACCACATGATACCCCCAAGACCATATTAATCGACTCTAAGACGAGGGTAGTTTAATTGAATTTAAAATAACACCTGGCCCAATCCTCAGTTTAAACGGATGGATTTCACTCCATCTTGACACCGCACATCTTACAGAAAGAACGGTAGGGGAGATTTATTGCTTGAAGTTGAAGTTGGCTATTGTGTTTCTATGAAACAGAAAATACGTAAATGTGCCCACTGATTTCTACGTTCTGAACTACCCAGATGAATCCTTGACAAATTCACTTTTTACTGAAAAGGGACAGGAGTTTATTCAACAATATTTATTCATTTGTCTTTTTTTAAGTTTCTTTTTATTGATTGATTTATTGATTTTTTCCCCCAGCCTTTCGTAGGATAGTCACAGGAACAAACTAATCACATAGTTTAAAGTTCTTACCAGATATTTTTCTTATTTACTATTGGTAAAGTTTTTATTATTTTCAGAAGCCAAGTTGTATCTACAATTCTACTCATTTACGAGGTCGCCTTTGATTGGTTTTAGCGGGGTATTTAAAGTGACACTGTCGACCAAAGATTAATTATTTTGATTATTTCAAAATCCCATAGTCAATGGTATTTATCAACAAGAAAAAGCAGTCAGAATTTTTTGGTTAAATCCACCTTGGTAGAAAAGTGTAAGTTTAACCCATAGAACCCAAGAATATTTATGCTATGGTATGTTTTCGTCGAATACAAACCATTTCTACGGGCTTATTCAAGATATAAACTTTAAAGTATCGGACACTGTTTTATTTCAACGTTACCGTCTACTTACTTTACTTATCAAACGTCAATATTTTCGCTAAATCAGGTTTCAAGCGTTCACTTATTTAAATTATACTCGTTATTTTGTTCCTATCTTGTTTCTGATTGAGGGCTTGTCTCTTTCAAACGTTGTTTTGGTTATTCGTTGGTTATCGCCATTCTATTTAATGTGTATAACAAAATACATGAAAGTCGAAATTACTATTTGGGGACTATATGTCGCACGTTCGCACGTTGTAATGCCCAACAGGATATCGTAATTTCTTCAACGACCTCGTCCCGTCTATAAAAAAATGTTAAAGAATTACCTCCACTTCAGCTCAGAGCTGAAATCCGGAGATCAATTATTAGGTAATACAAATCTAACCGCTTTTAAGGAATATAACAGTAAAAACCCAGCGATTAAGGATAAATATGGATGGGAACTCTATACCTCACGAGTTACTCACTCAGTCGTACCTTAAATAACTAATAAACCTGTAACATGAACAACATAAAGACACCTGATAAATCAAGTGTCACTTTCAAAGTAATACAAATTCCACTTGTTTTTCTCCTCAAATCTGTCAAGATGGCGTGAAACCTAGATTTCTGGACAGTTGATCAAGAACTTGTGGCAGGTGTGTTTTCAAATGTTATTAGACAAATGTCACCTTTAAGGAAATCGAAAGCGTCTTTGAGTCATTAAGTGGTCTTACTCTCGGTTGTTTTATTCTTGACGCTTTACATTTGATCTTCGTCACCATTCACCACCATCTGCTCCCTTTAAGATTGAATATCTCTTAATGGGTAATGTCAATGTAGAATTTAAATAAATCACCAAGGTGATACGTGTTCCAAATAAGAGGCTCTAAAAAGAAGCATTGAATACCAGTAATCTAATTAAAATCAGATCTCAGAAACGCTCTCCGTGTTTTGTTTGTCGCTATATTAAGGTCTTACGCAATCATCTTACTTACAATGTCGATTGGTTTCTTAAATTGACCAATCGCCGAGCCGCTTCTCAAATCTGGTTTGTAAAAGCTGAAGATATCCGCCGACGAAGTGAAGTTTAGCGACTGCGAACGGATACGAGCACAATCAACAAACATCATTCAAATAATAAACTTGAGTGCAGTTGCATTTTCCCCTGTTTACTACATATGACTTACAACATCAACACGGAAGAAAATCGGACAACTTCGGGTTGTTTTGGCTGAATTTTCTGTACAGTTGATCTAGAACTTGTGGCAGGTGGGGTTTAAAATGTTATTAGACAAACGTCACCTTTAAGGAAATCGAAAGCATCCTGGTGTCATTAAGTTATATTACTTTTATTGGTTTATTCTGGGCGCTTTACATTTAAACTACGTCATGATCTATACTGGTCATGGTACTGTCAATGTAGAATTGAAATAAATCGCCAAGGTGATATGTATTCCAACTAATAGGCTCTAAACACAAAACGTTGAAAAACAACAATACCAATTTCGTAAATTTGTCGCTACCTGTCCTTTTGTGTCTCTTGTCAATTTTGGATGTTGATCCAACTTTACAAATGGTCTTAATGAAAACTATTTTTTTTATCATGTCCTACTTTGTACAATAGTCTTATTTACCATGCATTGTTGTTCAGTCTTCCTACTGATGTTGTTCAATGTTCCTATTGATGTCCTTCAGTCTTCATATTGATGTCGTTCAGACTTTCTATTGATGTTGTTCAGTCTTCTTACTGATATTGTTCAGTCTTCCTATTGATGTTGTTCAGTTTTCTTACTGATGTTGTTCAGCCTTCCTATTGATGTTGTTCAGTCTTCCTACTGATGTTGTTCAGACTTCCTATTGATGTTGTTCAGTTTTCCTACTGATGTTGTTCAGCCTTCCTACTGATGTTGTTCAGTCTTCCTATTGATGTTGTTCAGACTTCCAACTTATGTTGTTCAGTCTTCTCATTGGTTTTGTTCAGTCTTTCCATTGGAACTACTGATGTTGTTCAGGCTTCCTACTGATGTTGTTGAGTCTTCCTACTGATGTTGTTCAGTCTTCGTATTGATGTTGTCCAGTCTTCCTATTGTTGTCGTTGAGTACTGATGTTGTTCAGTCTTCGTATTGAAGTGTCCAGTCTTCCTATTGATGTTGTTCAGTCTTCCTATTGATGTTGTTCAGACTTCCTATTGATGTTGTTCAGTCTTCCTATTGATATTGTTAGTGTTCCTATTGATGTTGTTCAGTCTTCCTATTGATGTTGTTCAGTCTTTCTACTGATGTTGTTCAGCCTTCCTACTGATGTTGTTCAGTCTTCCTATTGATGTTGTTCAGACTTCCTATTGATGTTGTTCAGTCTTCCTACTAATGTTGTTCAGCCTTCCTACTGATGTTGTTCAGTCTTCCTATTGATGTTGTTCAGTTTTCCTACTGATGTTGTTCAGCCTTCATATTGATGTTTTTCAGTCTTCCTACTGATGTTGTTCAGCCTTCCTACTGATGTTGTTCAGTCTTCCTATTGATGTTGTTCAGACTTTCTATTGATGTTGTTCAGTCTTCCTATTGATGTTGTACAGGCTTCCTATTGATGTTGTTCCGACTTCCTACTGATGTTGTTCAGTCTTCCCATTGGTTTTGTGCAGTCTTCCTACTGATGTTATCCAGTAAGGCATAAAACCCCAACTTATATTTGATTTTTTTAAAAAAAATTTATTCACCAATATAAATTAAATATTATGTTGAAACACATTTAGCCGCAACATTAAACAATATGTACATTCCAGCAATTAATAATACAACAGACTAAGAAAAGCATAAGTTTTTGAAAAAAAGGAAAAAAAAAACAATGCGATGTGTCAGTTTATATGTGTTCCTGGGGTTATCAAACCAATGTGGCAACATGAAACTGATCTGTTTTTGATGTCCTTATATGATGTACTTGTGATTTATGACCGACCTGACAACATTGGGTTGCATGTGACAGCGACATCTGGTGACACCCAAGGTCATCGGCCATGCTCTATCGATTAAATCTAAAAAAATTATGACCCATCCTGGAAAACCTAATTATCAACAATTTTTGATATGATTTAACTCAAAGCTTACTGTATTTAAAACGAGTTGCCGGAACACCAAGCCACTTAAGTTAAACAGAGCGCTGTGTGACAATTGACCAAGAATTACAGCCGATTCTGTTGAAGGATCCTGCCATGGTTCTGGGTTCACTGGTAATTTATGATAGATTCATGCAGTCGTGCGGTATCGATTTACTATCAGCTGGCCAAAACAGTACATATGCTTAAATGGCTATTCGATTGGGAACGGTTCTATTGTATAATGACTCGTTAGAGAAATACATCAACGAATCTGGTCATTCTCGCTTTCTTAGCTTCTATAGCAATCCCAAACGCGAACGGACAAAACTACGAAACTACGAAGCGAAACTGCAAAAATTGAAATTACCCAACTTTGACGAGAGAAACAAAAGTGCCACGCAAAATCGGTAAAGTAGCGGGCAAAACTACGAACTGTTTGTCGAATTCGTTTTCGTTGTTTCTATTTTCGCGGTTGGGCAGTTTCTCCTCGCAGTTTCTCCTTTTGTACTTTTCTGAAAAATTGTTACAGCTCGATTCTAGTCTTCAGGTTTAAACGATAAGGCAACCACATGAAATCCCCTTCGTTGTTAGCAGAAGAAGACATCTGACTGCTAACGCAGAGCTTCTTAGACAAACCATATCATTGCTTTCTGAAGAAAAAAATCCATTGGTCACATAAAGGATATTTGAGCATTATGGATGTCTGGCTCTGTCACTGTGAAGATCAATGAAAGCCACCGGCGGTATTATTGCAAACTGAATTTCGATCATTTTTAAGTTAAGCTTCAAGGGGTAGAATGTTTGATGAAGATTTTTAAAGAATCAATAAGTCAATAGGATGCCCTGTAACTCTCACGTTGTCAATGAGGTTAAATAGCAGATCAATCTAACTGGTGACTGTTTGTAATTTGTCTCTGTGCCCCGATTATGTTTGAGTAGGATTCTAAATCTACTTAATTAATGGCTGTATTTGTTTAGGCCTGGAGTACAAATGAGTGTAACGTCTTGGTGTGTGTTTCCTTGGCCCAGTCTGTATTCTCGGGAAATTAACTTCCTTCTTTTTTTCGGAGTTGAGGTTAGTGAACCGAAGGGCAGAATCTTTCTTGATTAGTCAAAATGCATTCTTTCTCATTCTGCATGCTTCAAACAACTTCCCAATTGTCTTTATACCGAGATTGTGTATAAGGCGTATCCTTGGTATTTAAGTGATAGAGATCATTGTATATTTTTTTATTTAATAAACACCTTATATTAGACACTTTTATGGGTTGGTGTCTTTTTAAAACTGTTCTCGAAACGTATTTCAAATTCCGTTGAAGCGGTTTTCAGCAGATGTTTTGTAGGAAATTTCTTTTGTTTCCTAAACTAATGCTTATTCATACGTACCTTTTAAGTAATATCTGTTTATACTTACGTTTTAAATCAGAATATCTTATTTCTGTTCTTAAGATGAATGATACTTATCTGGCCCGACACCATGGATCGCTCACAGAGAAAAAGTCATACTATCTACAGATGAATTCTCTACAACTAGGGTACGCTCATTACACATTGAACAAAAGTTATATGTCAGTGTATAATAAGAAAAGGATAAATGCGAGTCATCTGATAAATAGAATATTTCAAGCAAAGCCTCATAATGATTAAATATGCAAATCACTTGATCCAGTACCAGCTCGTTGTTTGGCTTTTTAATGGCCGATAAAATGAGTAAAATCATTGTTCCTTTTCGCAAATCCAAATACAACAGTCTTGTCTTCCTAACTTAAATCTGATGTGACAGAAACCCTTTCAGCTGCTTCCGTATGTATTGATTGATCTGAATTCAATGCAGTACAAATAGTCCAAAAACTCACAGCAGTTCCAATATTTGTTTCCCTTGTTTTATTAAACAGACATTAAGTTGAGCGATTTGAAACACTTGACTAATAATTATCTCAGATACCATGAAAGAAACCAGACAATCTATATTCAATTGCAATTTATGACCGATTAACACACGATGGTTTTATGTGAGCAATGACATCCGGCCTCATACGGCTCATCTGTCATGCTGAATCGATTTCGTCTCCGCTCGCCAAAACGCCACGCGGATTTAAATTGGTGTTCGATTGAAAACCATCGTCCTCGAACCTAACTAATTCCAGCTTAATTACGGACATATTTGAACAAATGTTGTAACGTCCAGACATTTGTAATGGGACGTGGACCGGGGACAGATCTAAGAAAAGCTGTCGGGGCTTCCCGTTTCATCAAGTTACCACTCATATTGATGACTCCCCAATATTTGT
>JAQQZZ010012968.1:0-11472 GCA_030265115.1 Mopalia vespertina | reverse complement strand
TAAATGATAATCTATTTTACTTTTCAATATGCTAGCTCATCAAAGGATAGTTCAAAGGATAGTTCAATTAGACTCAACAGATCATAACCAGTTTATAAACAATTACTGTAAATGTTGCATATATGGTTAACATAAAACATCAAATTCATTCATGTAAAAAAAATTCTGCACATGCATTGATCAATGTGTTCAACAGAGCATTTTTATCCATTTTCATTAATGTTGTATCATATTTCGGTATTGTTGTAGTTTTAGTATTTTTGCACACACTGCTGATTTTCTATGGGTCAATTTTCTGTCTTCCCTGCAGACATACTTAACTAATAAGTCCGCTATGTTGTTTAAGGGCTTCATGCTACATAATTGAGACCCCTGAGGACACATCATATCCTAACCAAAGGCTGGCTTAATTACACTATTACTAGAGCGAAAAAATCCAAACAGAGTTAATGAATTAGCTCATCGCAGCTGAACCATTTTCTCTCCTAATTGTTTATAATAATCAATATGTAGTCACAGTGTACATGTTATGAGACTCAAACACAGTTTACTATATCATGCTGTGAGTTCTATCAGGAGACAATTCATGTTATTTTGAGCTTAAAGACATGCAAAGCTTGTTTTTAAGTTAAAATAAAATGAGAAAAACTTAGTATAAAAACTTGATTAAATCAATTTGTGCTCAGGAGCATGACAATAATAAATGAATCTTGAAATGTACAGTAGTTTATTTGTGTTGTGGTGGTAGGTGCTAAGGGTAATACGATTCTTAGGGATTTTACCTGTTTAATACAATTTTCCTATTCAAGTTTACCTGTAACAAGGGTATTAAAGAGAACAATAACAACAAGCTGAGCAAGTATTATAGCCTGTTTAATTGCCACAGGGCAAAAATATTCAAATTCTATACAAGCATGCATGTTTTATACTGTAATTTAGGCCATAATCAGATCTGCCAAATGTCACACTCAATCCCCGGAGAAGGCATGCAAGTCTTTATTTTATTACATGAAGAAAATATCTACATTACATTGCTTTATTGTTCATATTGAAATATCTTTAAAATATAAATCTACCTGTATGTTAAAATAATATGGGTAAGCAAAAGATATGTGGACAATGTCAATACAGTATACTTGGCAATAATTCTCAGGAGAGTGGTATATTTGTATAACAACTTAAAGTTATTGATCTCGGAAGGGGATGTGGGATGGCACTCCAGTAGTCATTCTATAGATGATCACTTAGAAACTATTATTTGAGTGTCCAGCAATCAAAGGAGAAGTTGTTCAGATGTTCAGTGAATTTGAGTGTTTGGTTTTCAATTACTGGTGAAATTTATAATGAGAGTGGCTCAGTGAGTTTCATTATCTGGTGGATAAGTACTGGTATGAATTTCAAATGACAGTTATTTGGTGAGTTGAGCCGGTCACGTTATCATTGATTTCCATAGTATGGTTATTCTGGGCCCAAGATGACATTTTTCAATGGTGGTGTGTAAGCATTTCCATCTATGGCAAAGAACTAAGTGTAAATTTAAAACTTTCAAATTCGCAACAAAAAGAAACAAGTAAAAACATATCCTGATGTTGAAAATTAGCAATGCAACTTGGTTTGAGTTAATTGCTCAACAGCCTACAGTAACTGGTAAAATCAGCAATCCATTTATTTTTGGTATCACTAATAAGAAGTATTTAGCAAATTTAAGAACCTGCTTCCTCGTTAGTAAATGCTCGAACCAAACTTGAAATTATTACTTAGTTTATGTGTCCATAAACAGAATAGTTGTACAGCACACATACCCCAAAAACTACTTTATATATAATTTTTGTGTCATTATTTATATATGTTATATGTCAAACCGAGCAATTGCTTTATTTACTGGAATTTTTTATTCATCATATTTTACTGGGGTGTAACAACCCTCGCCAGCCTGTCGCAGTAGGTGACTATCAGGAGTTATTTGGCGATACAATAGTCTATCGCAATAGTTGTGCCCACTATCGATAGTTTCAATAGTTAAACTGTTTCTCAATATTATGTAAGCCATTTGTTACATTATTTTTTATTCAATAGATTCAAATGGTGCAGCAATAAACCATAATCAAACAAACAAACCCATGAAATGGAGCATCTAAATTTGTACTTTAGAATACCCATGGAATGTAAGAGAATGCTATTAGTTGACTGCGCTTTAGGTTTGTTGAAACTTAGTGACATAATAACTGATAGTTTTATGCCTTCATGCATATTTGAAGCATCAAAATACATAATTTGAACAAAAACACACTTTTGAAATAGTCTGGGAGTAGTGCTCCAAGTATTAAAATAGTATCTCAATAGTGCCCCAAGTATTGAAATAGTATTGGAATAGTGCCCCATGCAAGTATTGAAATAGTATCGGAATAATGGCAATATTCAAATAAGATGCAATAGTCAACCCGTTAAATCACCCCTCAGCTTTAACCACTGTGACACAACAACACCTTTATAATGTAGCCATTTTAGTTAGATTTATATACAAAAGACCCATATTCATCCAGTGACCGTAAAAACACTTGATATTTTAATTGTGTCCCTAACTAAAAACATATTTGGTAGATACATGTATAGCAAGCAAATTTTTGTCTCTTCATTTATTCATTATATACAAATAAAAACCTCATTAATGACAAATATCTGTGCGTTGTGCAAAATATTGAGTATTCTAGAACAGGAATATATATCTTTTCTTACAGGTCTGTCAGAAGGCAATTAATTGGTCCACTGCTAAAGAACAGTACGTTTATAAAGACAAGTTGCATTATACAAACAGTCTTTGATCCTTTCTTGACTTCAAAGGCAATTTCCCAAGCTTCATTTTGTAACCATAGCAACAGCAGGTTTCATAAGAGTTTTCTCCCTTTAACATGTTTTTAGTTACTCATACATTGTTTTTCGTCATATGTGTGCAAATCGCTTGAAATATTTAATTTTATATAATTAATAAACTATAAATAATTAACCATAAATAATTGTCCTAGAGTGTCTTTAGAAAAATATTACATGTTTTGTGTTTAATGGACTAGTTTATATGGCTTTGACTTTCCATTCAAACACTGGGTTCTAGTTTATATTATATCATCAAAGTGTTTGATCGAATGAACACGTTTTGTTTGCTTCAAGGAAATTGTGGGAGGTCAGTGTGTGGAGACAAAAGTAGTTCATTAAATATTTATCTAAGACCAGTCCTGTTGTGCTAGTATAGTGGCACTCTGATTATTGACATCTTCACTCTTTATCCATTTATATTGATATTGTTGCCTGAACAACAGCATGATCGTGTGTGGTGCAGGTACAATTGTGAACTCCTTTAGAGGTAACAAGGATCACAGATCACATCCTAGGTATATATAGTCATAGCCAACTTACTATTCTCAGTTATAAACTTTGTCTAATTTAAATGTAGAATTGAGAATCTGTTTACGTTCTAGTTATGTACAGTTAGTTTAGATATCGATAGTTTAGGTCAATACCATGGACATATATGCTCTTGGAATTCAAGCAAAAGGTAATGATGTTGTTCCTTTCTAAGTGTTTGTTGTAGACATGTCCATGTTGATGTCCCTGACTTCAGATAGAAATTAAGATAGTCTCAATTACCAAATATTGTTTATATCGGTACATATTGTTATTGATAGTAATGATATCTGAAATATTAATATTTTCAAACTTGCTGAAAATTATTCTGGCAGCCATAATACTGTTTGGTGAAGTGTGCTTATTTTGTGTTTGATAGTTCTTTAACATTGATCCATATAACTGCACCTTTGTTATATAAACTTTATATTGATAATGAAAAGAAGTTTCCTGTACGGCCATTTTGTCTTACGCCCGCACTGTGCAATCTTAGATCTTATGTTTAAACAGCCTATTCCTGATCAGTGTACTATGTTTAGCAAATACTTGTGAAACATGCATTGATTAGTTATCAGTTGAAGAACAACACATGTTGTTGAAATACACTTGTACTGAAGTAGCTTGGACATCTACAAACTGAAAGCCATGTGTGATTATTGGATGGGGAGCCTGTGTTTGTTTCTACAAAGAGTTGTTCCCCTTAATCTGTACTCTCTTCAGAACTCCAATACCCAGCATAGTGTTTGATGGAGGTTCAGTGATATGCTTAGAAATAATGGTAATAGTTTAATGCTAAAATAGTAATGAAAACTGCTGATTGTTGGGTGGGAGTTTCCTGTTGCCGTGGTGCTTGCCGAGCTAAGGGATAATTATCTGTGTTTGTTGCCAATGGTGTGGAGGGTGGTTTTCTTCACCCATCGGACTGGCACACTGTCATTTGAGAGAGATAACCTATTTAAGTATGGCATTAAACCCTGATTAAATAAACCAACAAGCAATGAAAGTTAAATTGCAAATTACATTTAAAGAGTTTGCCCTTTGGATCTGCATTAGTTTTTAATTATCCTGATAACGCAGTAAGGAAAATGAGTTCAAATGTTGATGGAAAGAAAAATTGAGCCTTGAATCAAGGGCTTAGGCGGACACCCGTCCAACTGGACACCCTGATGTCAACAATTGCCTCATTTGGACACCCTGTTTTAAGAAACTTTAACATGCAGGAGATAGGAAAACTGTCAAAATTGGACACCCAGTTATTTGAAATGTGAAGCAAAATTAGCATTTTGGACACCATACTTTTGATTTCTGGCCCCTGCCTTGAATTCACGAAAACCAATCAGCACCAATATCAGTAAACTGTCAGAGTATTTTCCATAGTCAGCACCATGCAAATAAAGGATTATCATTCAAAAATGATCAAATATTGACTGACTTTATAATCAGATTTTCTACTTTGTAGCAATGCTTCTCATTTGCACTTAAATTAACTGATAAATTATTTATATTTCAATTTTTCAACATTAGTTTGAATTAAAATATGAAATATGACTTTTGCTTTGACACAATATGAGCAAAGTTCTGTGTGCCTATTTAAGTGATATGAGTTATAGTTTGACTTATTTGCTCAGCTCTTCACCCATCGTCTTATCAGCCCTTATTGATTTCTGCTCTTGTTCATTGCCAACATGGCTGATCAGGCCAGTGCATTTATATAAAATACTGAGAGGGAACAATGGAGAATCTGTGCATTGAATGGGGCAGGATTCCAGCTGTTTCTGGAGATTGCATACTAACATTTTGATGTGCAGTATACAACATTCTGATGACCAATGAGGATAGCTAAATAAGGGAGAGCACACTGTATACCTTGGAGGACCATGAATAAGGATGGATATCTGAACACATCACGCATCAGAACAGTATTGACTGGCCTATTTTGGGGGTTATTTTCACACCAACAAAGGGAGGCTATTAAGATGGGCATCCAGCCCAAGTTGTTGCCATTTGATCCAGTGGTCAAGCTGACTGAACAAATTATATTAAACAAGTTTAGTTGATTCCAGTCTATTTGAGAGGGTCTATAACACCAAAGCTGTTTTAGGGATGATGGTATTCTACATGTACTACATGCCTTGTGAATTTAGATAAAGCTTGTGCAGATGAATATCTTTGGAGATTATATTAAAACTGCTTGTCCATTGCTTAGGACAAGTTAATTCCAATTCTTCTCTAATTATAGCCTTACAGATCTTTTATGGTGCTGCTAGTGTACCTCACTGAGAAGTAAGACTTCAGTGATAATGAATATTGTGTCCATTGACACCGACACAGCTTAATGAGTAACTCCAGTCAATAGCTGTATTTATAGAATTCAGTGACCTGTGTCCGTTGTTCGTGGTCAAGCTTGCCGGACAATGGACATGTCTTGAGTCGTTTCATTTTTTTACATTCCATTTTGATATCTTTAATGCTTGAGAAGGCTTTAGTCCCATGAACTATTTGTTTGCATTTTTTATTCTCCTTTGTAAGTTTCTATCTACCTGACTCTCCAATTAATTAAAACAGTGGATGTTTATATTGCCATCAAAGTGGTCAGTTGTCATTTATACTATAGTGCCAAGCAAGGGGGTGTGGCCATAGGCCCTGGACAATGCATTGTAAATGGTGTGAATGACATTTCTTCCTTAAAGCAGCATATGATTGTGAATTATGAAGTGTGCCATGCCTCCGGGCCCTGTATTATGACTGTGTGGTCCTGAATAGACTTGACACGGTCATATAGAGCTGTTGTTGTAGATGCATACAGCCGGGTGTGCATTCTCTAGTGTATGGCCAGGTAGCTGTGTATGAAGTATGGTTTTTATGTGTGCTCGATGTTCCTTTGTAATTGTTACAGCTGTTATGTTGTTTATGTATTGTCACATCTAAGCTAAATGTTGGAGCAAGCCTACCTCTCTGAGTGTGTCTGACCTCATTCTCAACAACCAACATAATTAACTCAAACCGCCAAAATTTGATGACAGTTTTTTTTCTCTCCACTAACACCAATCAAGCTGCTCGGGCATCCGTTGAGCTTCAGTAGTTATGTTGTGGTGTGATAAGCTCACATAGGATGCAGTAACCAGGGCTGGTTGTAAGGTTGTTGTTGACAGTTTGTGGTGTCCCCGTCTCATAGTTTTAACACAGGTTATAAACATGAGCAGACCCAGGGAAAATGTGGAGGCCCAGATGCGAGCCCTTTATGGTAAATTATTATTATCTTTAATTTTCTCGCTTAGATAATAGTTACATGGCGATGTATAGAAAATAAATGATAAACACTTAAATAGGGGTGGTAACTAAAATATATATGTAGGCTCTTATCATTACCAACTGGTGGGTGGAATAAAATTATTGACTGGGTTCAGATGTCACTTGACAATGCTCTTAATTCCATCAAAGTACATATACTTACTTCCATGAATTATATTTTTACTATGTAAAGAAAGAACATTTGGCTTTCCTCTTCTGTAGTTTAAGCCACTTGCTTCCATGAATTATATTTTTACTATGTAAAGAAACAACATTTGGCTTTCCTCTTCTGTAGTTTAAGCCACTTGCTTCCATGAATTATATTTTTACTATGTAAAGAAAGAACATTTGGCTTTCCTTTTCTGTTGTTAGACCACCAGTCTCTCACTATGGATAGAAAAAATGTACATGTATATTACGGTAAAAGTGGTCTGGAAAACTTAAAGGATTTGAAATTATAATAGTTTGTTATGTTTACAATAGGTTAATCTGTGTTGTTGTTAACTGTTAGCAGGACATAGCTATGTAACTGTGAGCATGGCGTTGAGTCACAATCAATTGACCATCAGTCAGAAAAGGCAATATTTACCTGTCATCATTCTGAACAAGAATGCTGTATATTTCAACACACGCTGACAAGAGCTGTGAAACAACAGTTGTCTAGGGTGTAGAATTATAGATTAACGGTGGGGGGAACAAAACCAACTGAGCATTGACACTATTCTTGTACACACAACCAAATAAATGCTTGTTTGCTGCCTTATTAATAATATTTCAATCTAAGTGTGAATCATTTTTGTCTTTTCAGATGAGCAGGAAAGGGTTCAGACAAAAACGTTCACAAATTGGATCAACTCATATTTAATAAAAGTAAGTGAATCAGTTTCTATAAAACTTTGATGAAATATGTGGTTTTCTGTTCTTGGCTTATGGTGTAAAGCGATCAATCCATCCATCAACACTTCATTACAATGGAATACACATGATTGAGGTTTCTTCTCGGTTTTCCACCATATTTAAACATAAAGGAACAGTGTTAGATGGATAATCTGTCATATAAGTGAGATACCCATGAGTACAACATTAACCCCAATCAAACAATCACAAAACACAAAAGCACCTGCAGTGGAATCAAGTGTCTCTTGCCCGAAGAACAACATTATTATTTTAAGATGATAAACTTGAAAAAGTCAAAAATAATTTCTTAGTTTCTGACAGCTTCAAACTTAAAGTTAAGAAACACTTTCTCTATGTATACGCTCATAATTTGGAAATACCAGAAAGACCGTTACAAGCAAGCCAATGATAAACACAACAAACTTATTTTCCCTTAATATTGACATCCTTTTACTCGAAAAATCTGATAGAGATCATAGTTGATTGACTATTAAAAGTTGTTCTCGATGCCATAGGACTTTATAACAAAGGGATCTTAGTATCTTTTACTGACATGTATGAATATATGAATACAATATAAATACATACTTAGCTTTAAACACCCTAAAAGTACGAGGGAAAAAAGTCTGTCCAGAAAAATTTCTAGATAACTGTTAACCGGAGACAGCTTTCTGGAATTATAGGTTAATTATGTATAATTACTGATACAAATTCAATTTTTCAAACAATAAGCTCATAAACTATTTCTTGTTTTTAATTCCACAAAAAAGTCATTAGAATAATCAGATAATTTATCCCACTTTTTGTTTCTTTATACGTACCTGGGCTAACCTTTATCTTTACAATAATGTGGCTTACTCGTTAACCTGGATTAAGATTTATTAGCAGGTAAGGTGATAAAGCGTTGCTGAAAACACTTCATAAAAACTTTAAACTGGAATCTTTTCTCGCTATATCCCCATAAATCATAACATATCTGTCTGACTGGCTGTATATTGTATTTTAATATAAAACAAACATGTATGTGCTTGAGGAAGTATAAACTGAGATCATATGCATGTATATTCTATTATATAGTTATCAATTTATGTTGCCGTCATAGGAGTTGTTTTGCAGGAAATTATCTTTTCTACATGCTCCAGAAATTGTTATATACCTATATCACCTAAAAATTCGTCCATAAAATTGCTACTTTGGAAGCTATTTTAAAGGCTTGGAAATTGTGTCTGAGAGTCAGACGATTGATTTCCTAGTTAGAAAGCATCAAGATTTCTCAGAAAACATAAATTTGTCTGTTTACATGCTGTAATATTGTCAGAACTAGCAAAAATGTAAGCATTGCTCATGGACGAAATTTTAGGTGATTTACAGTAATTTCTTTTATAAACACAACAATTAGTTTCATTATGTGCAAAATAATACAAATTATAAGGATTATCTTCATTATATTCAAATTCAAGTGTCTAAATAAAAATTTGATATATTTCACTGAATATCGCATCTGGTGATGACAAATTATCAGGGATCTCAACTTTCGTCATAGAATTGGTAGATTGTGTTTTTGAAACTGTAGTAGTCTACATTGGTGAAGCTGGGTCACGCTTGGCTGCACACAAACACACATAAGTATATGTATCATTTTCACTGGGTCTGTGTATACCTGATCAAATAACCCTACAATTATCAGGAATGTTTACTTCTAACTTCTTAGTAATAAACACCTTAGTAAGTTATTCTTGTACAATAAGGAGTTGTTAACTTTAGGTAAACCACTTTTAGGCAGATAAACATATATTTTGATAAATTGAAAGAAAGAAAAGCTTGTACATTAATGCCTCTTTATGTATTAAGAATTTTAATTTTGTATTAAAACCCTGTTTGATGAAATTTGAAATATATTTAAAATATTAGTTAGATCTGGGAAGGGATCGAGTATGTATATTACATGTATATCCCAGGTTTGATCAACATATATATTTTGTAAGTAAACACTCATACATTAAAATACATTATCCTCCTGATTATCCTCCTGGATTATAACTGAGGTTTAATTCAGATACAAGATTAGCAAATAAACATTTTAACTTTGATGACACTATGAAGCTTCAAACCACAGGTGAATTTCACACCCACGTGAAATCTTTTTGTGCACACAAATATGTCTAGAGAAATTTGCATATTCATACACCCGTGAGTTATCCTGTTTTTATGCCACCACAACACCCACTTGACCTCAACGACCTTGAGCAGGTGATAGTTAAAAAGAGAGGGAACTCTGTGTCACTCAGGTGCTGAGTTATATGTCATTGATTATTTTGATTTAATGCTAAGGCTCGTCTAACTGAACTCTTCAAAATAAACAAGTTCATGTCTCTTTTTCCTTTAATCCTTTAATATTGTCATGTTTTTTAGATTAGCAATGGGGGGAATATTAATTTAGCAATAGAACAAAACAAGTTGACATTTTAAAATTCTGTTAGTTCGTCACTGTGTCAGTATACTACCCTGTTAGACCCCAATCAATCAATTGATCAACTTAATCATGCAGATGACACAGACTTTATTTTCAAAGTTTCTCCTCAAGACATTGGATTTCACACAAACAATTTTATGATTTTTTTTTTAATGGCTTAGCCTTTAATACTGTGGCAGGATGTGGTTTTCTGTTAGGTGTCAGTAGATAGCTGATTGTATGACCTTGTTTGAGCTCTGTATCATGTGTGTGCAGAAATCTCCAGTTTATGGTAAATCCCTTATAATCAAGTCAAATAAAAATGGAAGAGGCCCTTTAACAAGCAGACAACTCAGTCATACATTGATATAAGTTTCATATTGAACACCAAACAACATTCTGTATGTAGACTAATTTTAATATATTTAAACTTAAATATTTATATTTCCAAATATTTATTGAACTGGTACAGGGTGATCAATCAGTTTTAAAATCACTTTATCAGCTCATAATCCTCTCATAATCTAGGTCAACATTCCAAGACAACTTCTTTCAATGGGTCTAATTTTCAAGTTTCTATTACATATATTTACATCTTCACTTGAGCGAAGGCAATATTTATTTACCTAAGCTATTGACAAGATAAATACACAAAGTTGATGAATACAAACCTTGTTCCCTTATGACATACATTATTTTCACTTTTAATATATATCTGTGTTTGGTAAGCCTGTCGTCATGTTAACATTTTTAAGAAAACTTGAAATGCATCATAAGTAGTAGTAATAAAAAGGCGTTGATGTATGATACTAGAATGCCTGGGGTTATTGACTACACAGCTCACTGAGTTTAGTATAGTGTGGTGTTATACTCGGGTACAAGAGAGTACTAGATGTGTTAATATAGATACCTAACATGTTTTACAAGTAACTCTTTTGTAGAGAACTACAAGAATATATCACTAAATTTGTTTGTTATGAGGTTTCCTCTCGGTTTTCCACCCTAATTAGGCAAGGAGCATTATGAAATGGACAATCCATCGTCATATTAAGTGAAATACCCTTGAGTACGACGTTAAACCCCAAACAAACAAAATCTATCCCAAATTCATCAGGCCATATTAATGAGGGTTCTCCACCCCTCCCTGGCTTGATTTTAACAGATATATCGTGAGAACTAGTGGTAGATATCGTGAGAACTAGTGGTATATTGACAGTAGATATCGTGAGAACTAGTGGTATATTGACAGTAGATATCGTGAGAACTAGTGGTATATTGACAGTAGATATTGTGAGAACTAGTGGTATATTGATAGTAGATATCGTGAGAACTAGTGGTATATTGACAGTAGATATTGTGAGAACTAGTGGTATATTGACAGTAGATATCGTGAGAACTAGTGGTATATTGACAGTAGATATCGTGAGAACTAG
>JAQQZZ010012957.1:0-11473 GCA_030265115.1 Mopalia vespertina | reverse complement strand
GTTTTTTTTTAAAAAAAAAAGAATGCATACCAACCTACCTACCCACTTTTTTATATTCTTGTAACGGGAAACAAATATATTATTATGGATGGCCTCACTGGAAATGAACAATGACCAGGTGCTTATAAGTACACATCTATCCAAGGCAAGGTGAAAAACATTGTTGTTAACCTCTCTTCTTTTCATACCTGGCCCTCAATTAACTCCACGATGGACCAAAATGTTCATTATGATTATCCTCTCTAATCCATCCAGTCGGGTTGAACTTTTATACTATCCCATAAACAAAATGGAGACTTGAACACTGTGGATGATATAATAACTGGTATTGAAGAAGCCTTTGCTACTTTGTTGGTAACGAGTTAGCTACATGTACATGCACCCAAAGTGCAAGATGTTTTTCCTATAGAGCGTGTAAAGGCAAATATTACTAATATGGATATTTTAACTGGGTAGCTTGATAAGCACATAAGCTGGTCCTCCCCAAGGCCCAGCAAAAGGTCTGCAAAACGTTAATAGCGATATTTTAATTATCGTTTTAAGAGGCTTAAATTATGCTTAGATAAAGTTGTATACATCGCTGTCATTGAATGTGGATGGCTGTCTAATTCGCTGCTCCCTCCCTTTGATAGGGTGAAAAGGGTTATGCCTGGTTTCCTGATGCATTTTGGATGTTGTCTTGGGATAATGACAAGCAAATTATATAATACATGTTGCATTAATAAGACACCACAGATGAGCGCCCTCTGGCTAGAGGCTGTTTGTTTCAAGAGTAGCAATACTTTCTTTACTTAGCACTGGAGGAAAATTAACTTTCCAACATTATGGAAAGGCTTCACATCTTGGTTGTGCTGGTGTAAATTATTGTTGGAATACATCGCCGTCATAAAAGTGAAACCCCTTAAGCATGGCATAAAACACAAATCAATCAACTGATGAGCATCCCAAAGTGTGTCCCTTTTGCTATGGGAACAGAAAGGTAACAGGAAGATTTCTCCAACTGCCTGCTGGAGCATTCTGCATTTCTTACCTTTCATTGTTTCATAATTAATGTCTAACTTTCTTGTATGCCAATTGGAGTCTGTGGCTCGTTCTCTTAGATTTAAGGGGCAATACTACGAGAATGCCCATCTGCTGTGGTTTCTATCATTAAATTTAGACACTAACAGTATGCTAAACAACATGAACCTCATGACCTGTGTTGACTTACATGTAGTAGTAGATCGTGGAAACACCTTGAAGACTCTTTCTTCAAGGCTCCCAGCATACAGCACCAAAAAAAGGCTGTCTAACAGAATGAAACTGAGGACAACGTAAACACATTATAATCTGTATTGTAAGGATCTCACCATCACATCACTGACGTTGATGTGGATCTCTTTGTAAGCCATTTAGGAGTGAAATATTATAACCTTATTAAAGTACAAAGTAAAAATCTCAAATCAAACCCAGAATGCACAATTTTGAAGAACATTGTATATGTACATAGTTCGTTTTTTTGCTGCTGTGGGTGGTTGGGAGGAAGCTTTGTGTTGCTTTGGAGCTTATACATGTACGATTTAAAGTAACGAGGGCTTGTGACTGATTGTGACTGGTCCAAGTTTAGTTTAGTCAATAAAGGCTTACCTTATTTGTATTGCGTTAAGCCCAAACAAAAGGAAACATTATTTTGATGAAGCCACACCTTTTGGGCCATCAAAGTCACCCTGTCTTATGAACATACAGTAACAGTTGTCATAGCAATAAATAACAAAAAAAGTATGGTGCATAACACTGTTAACACCAAGCAAATCTAATTGACTTTTTTTACTCAATTGTTCCTTTCTTTGTTTTCAGACAATTACGGGTGCAATGAGCACATTGAATCCCCCAATATCTTTGGAGAATCCAGAACACCAGTTTCGGGTGGATTATATACAGGATGTGGCCAGTCAACCGGATTTTGATTATCCACCGGTGAGTAAGCAAGCTGTTTTCATGTTTTTTTCAGCTTATGTAAAATGTTTACCTGGGGTTGAAGAGGTGAAGTTTTTAATGTTGTGTGGTTTTTCAAACTTTTCTCTCCAAATTTGCGGATATGGTAAGAAATTAGAAACAAATGTGAGTGTCCACTTCATTTCCCTTACTCATAACTTATTTCAGTTACCATTACAAAGTTAGACAGCAAAAACACAAAGGTTTTATAGATTTTAAACATTTAAGTTTTTATTATTGAGTTATATGCATGTAAGTTTCAGTGCATATAATAGTCAAAGGTATTCAGGTGATTATTTTCACTGCCCTTATTTGGACTTTAATATGTTTTCTGAAACGCCCAAGTAAAGTGTGGGAGTAAAGGAAATCAATAAGAACAAAACATATTCACCAGTTTGCTTTTGCTTAAAACACTTTTCATACATACCATTCATACAGTCTATTAAATTCTATGCCAGAGAAAATAGACACGGTCATTAATGCATATACATGGCTCACCAGAACTATGTCAACAGGAGGCTGCATGCATAAAGAACTGAAGGGATAGATCTGGATCAACAAACCTATTGGGTCTTCTCAAATCCATAGATATTATCAAAAACCAGTGCTTACTTTATTTTGCACTGAAGGAAGATACATTTATCATCATAGTCAAACACTTCACATGTTTTGGTTGTGTTGTAAATAACTGTTAGAATACATACAAGTACATGTATCTCTTATAAATACCCTTGAGTACGACGTTAAACCCCAATCAAACAAACAAATATAAACCAACAGCCCGCAGGCGTGGCTTAGTGGTTAGCAAGTGCGCTTTCAGAGCCTACTTCGATGTACCGTTCACAGGATCGGGTGCGTCTGTCGACTCTCAGGTATATGAGTGAGTCACAAGTTGTGGCTCCGGCAATCGCAGGGATGGTTTTTACGAGGTTTACTCTCGGTTTATCCACCGTAATACGGCAAGTAGCAGTGTGAAGTGGACAATCTGTTGTCATATAAGTGAAATACCCTTGAGTACGACGTTAAACCCTAATCAAACAAACAAACAAACAATATAAACCAACAGCATGGCTGAAGTCAATCTAGTCTGATTGTCTTTTGAAAGCAATGCATAAACTGAAATACCTATGGATACATCTATATAAGCAAAAGACAATACACTGGTTACTTTGTGTGAGTTATTTCTACAGGCTCAATTCTCTTAGACTGGAAGAATTGTTAAAAACCTCTCCCCCTCACTTGACTCCGTGTGGGCAGGAATGTATTCCCCTGCTGTTACTTGAAGGCAATAGGTGTTGTTTGGAATGTATTCAACGCTCATCCCAATCCCAGTGCTGGAAGCAAATGGTGATTGATTGTTCATGTTAGAAGCAGGTTCTACTTACCCCTACTCGAAAGAAAATATTAACATTACTTGTAAAATGTACAGGACTAGTGTTTTTGTATAACCACTGCAAACTAACTAAATTCCTATAGAATAAATGAAAAACAGGATCACAAAACAGAACATTAAGATAAGTAAAGAATTCAAACTTAACCTGTCAAAATGTATATTCTTTACGATTGTTAAATACTGATTACCTTCATTTTGTGAAGTTGAGAACTTTGTAGCCGCCAGTTTGGTTGGATCTTTGGGTCACCCTGATGCTTTCTGAGCTTTGGGGCAAAAAAGATCAGATCTGTTTGTAATGTAAATTTGTGTTGCATCTTGTAATTATCCTGTGTTGTTGTTTTTTGTTGGCAGTGATATCGATGGCTTCCTTCATCTGTAAGGCTGGCACACGATCTTATGAGTGAAATAACCTTAAGTACAACATTGAACTCCAATCAAACGAACAGACAACACAACATACATGTACCAGTCAATAACAGTACTAACTATAGCACATTTTCATGCATTTAAAAATATAGCCAAGCATGTGTTCCTCGCATTAGAAATCATGTACATGTATAGTCTTAACAAAGCTCAGTAGAATCTTCTTGCCCTTGTACCTTTCTGTGATTTGTTGAAAATACACATGTACATATCGAAGCTTCCTGCCTGTCAGTTAACTTGGCTCTCACTGCAGCCTGGTATTGTCATTAAGCAAGATTACTACCTCACTTCAGATCTGTCCTACATACATTTTCTTTTTCTATATGTTCAGGCATTGTGCACCTCCCAAAACCTAATTTATGGATTGACTATCACAGAAAAGCCTTTAGCCAGAAATTTAGAAATATAAATCCATGTATTACATGTATTTAATGTTCTGAATTTTATTCTCTGTATTTAATTTATGGTACTGCTATGACAACAAGGTTGATCTTAATAACCAGGATGACCAAATACTGAATGTGGGCTGACCCGTACATGTATTGTGTTTTCATGGTTAAGATTACCTGTCAAAAATAGCTTTGGGAAGACTGTCCATGAACCAGTAGGTTTTTTCCCAGTTGTGTCCCTGATGTTGGATAAGAAGTTAATTCACTCTTACATCATTAAAATTTTCTCTAACTGCTTTCCTTAAATATACCTGGACGAGTGCTTCGCAGGTTGACCCTCTAGTTTCTAATGTTCGATGGTTTCTTTGTCACTCAGATAGAATTATTTTTATCTTACAGTTTATCAGACTTTTCTTATTATAGTTTATCACAAGACTTAAGCCCTGCTTATGTCACACTGCGATGCGATAGAACTGACGGCAACTGATGACAACTGAGCGCTTATGTCACAAAACACCCCGCACGTCAAAGACTAGACGCAACTCACTGGAACTAGTTTATCGCAGTCGCTAGCGCGCTTATGTCACTTGCGATTGCTTAGAACTACTCACGATCAGTTGCAACTGGACGTAGAAAGTAGAACATGCGCGACTATCTGGAACTGGACGGCAACTAGTTGCCGATAGACGCAGCGGACACGCAGATGCGCTTATGTCTCATTCAAAGCTACGACTGATTAGTTGCCGTCGATCGTCAACTAGTCCACTGGAACTGATCGGAACTAGTTCTCACTCGACGTAACTGCGACATAAGCTAGGCTTTAAAAGGTTTTATTTTTCTTTTATAGCGCTGATGGTACGTTGGAAATAAACGTCTGGAGATCTTTCTTTTCTATAGGGCTGACGTTAGATTTTAAACAATGTTTAAAAGGTGTTATTTATTTTTTTTTATAGCGCTGATGGTACGTTTGAAACAAAGGTCTGGAGATCTTTCTCTTCTATAGGCCTGACAGTTCATTTAAACTAACAATCTTAAAAAGGAGTTCTTTATCACAGAACTGACGGTATGTCTACATTCGAAGCAATCTTTTGGGGGAGCTATTTCGCTGTATTGGGCTGAAGGTATTTTTGGACCATCGTTTGGAGGAGTTATTGGTCTTCTTTAAGATTGACGGTATAGAAACATGGGGATTTGGACTGAGTAACGTATCATCAGGGTAGATTTATGGTAATATATATAATTTATCTTATGTGGATATGTGAATTCTCCAAATCGATTTAATCCCGACTCCATCTTATGGCCGTTATCTCCACGCAAGAAAAAAAATTAATAAGGAGCAGAAACGAATGAATATCGCAAATAAACGCCTCCCTCGTCTGTGTCAGTCTTAAACGGCGGAACCTGGATATATAACCCTTACAATCATATGACATTTAATTAACTTTCATCTGAAATAAATAACATTTTAAGTTTTTATTTAAAAAAAAACAACGTTTTTTCAATACAGTCCCATTATTGCCCCCCTATATGTGAATTGGGATTATTAATAACAAACAAGTTAAGCGACTTTCAATTAGTTTTTTTTAGAAAAGAAATAATTTCAATTGTGAATGTACAAAGTTTACAAATCAGATCTGCTATTTTCTTGACATGGTTACAAGATTATATATATATATTTATGTGATAATTGATAGTCAATTAAACAAGCAATGTAAATATCCACACAGAATAGTTTTGATATTTCAATTTAAAAAAAAAACAATTTGGGTGGGGATATGTATGAGTTGATTTTTCTTTCTCTAAAAACATATATAACGGCCTTTCCTACATGTGTACAACTGCAGCAACGTTTCGTCGCTGTCCAGCAATGAGTGAAACACCCGTGCTTATGGAATAAAATACCATATATAGGTAAAACAGTTTCGGTGGTAGGCCTACGATGTATAAATTGGTCTCCACGTGTCTCCATACTTATAAAAAAAATCCCCGTCTAATATTCCTCGGGTTACATTACTCAGCCCTCAGCATCAGTAATATTATACAGTGATGTATATATAATGGTGTTTAGTCAATGTTTACATCTGCCTAGCATCATGATGAGCGATCCCATGGCATAAATGGTGCGGTATTTAACTAATGGGCCGCTAGATAAATAGTTCCGTGTTTAGAGGCTGTGACCGAATGAGCTGCGGGCTATGTTGCTAAAATTGCTGCCACCTGTGGAATTTCGGCTAAATTCTCTATTAATATAGTTACAGAAACTCCGAATGTTGTGGTGTGCGGGCTGAAAATGATACTAACCCGGTGTATTTTAGTTTGTCTGCAGTAACTGGGGTAGTTTGAGTACGGCAGACAGACTGGCTGTGATTCGAGTCGGTCATATATATAGGGGCTGTTTTGGGGAGTTCGGTTTGGAAAGTTGAGCTCTCTTAGCCCTGACATTCCGATACAATCCACATCTCCACCTTTAAAATGACAGTGCTGTCGCCGGGTTCGCCTCGCTCCACTGGCAGAAAGGCAAGGGGGGCGTCAATGATTGGGCCTTTGACACGGCTTGTATTGATACCTCCTTTGTTAGACTGTGTACTATGCTCCTAAGAAAACCATATAATAGTTGGCTGGCGTAGACCCCGGTTGTTTACCCCTGATTTCTTGTGTAAACTGTCGGCGTCAGCGAGTCTGGCGGCCACCTGGGCTGTCGGCTCGGGCTTACCTCTTACTGCATTCCGACTGGGACAAGTTGAGTGGCCAATGCTACACGAGAACACATTGAATAGGGCTTGAGTAGCGATTTGACTGGATTCCCACACATTAACAATAGACTCAAACCAGTACTAGTCACAAATCGCTTCTATACAACACAATATTATAGACAATTAAACTTATTTTGGTTAACAGTGATTTCAGAAAATCCTATTCAATGACAGACTGTCTGGCGCCGGTAGATGTAATACATATTGAACTACACATACCTTATTCTTAAAGGCTTAAACTGTAGCTAATATAAATAAAGATTAATCCATTGAAGTTGTTTCACAAGTTTTCCATTCTGTTGATTAAAAAAGGCATTAGAAAAAAATACCATGTATTTATTTTTTAAAAAGCCTGATTGTTCTGTAAATTGTATCGTCTAAACGCAGACTTTTAACTTCACGACACTATCGACAGTCGTATCGTGGTGTAAATCTGAGAGTGGCTTCAATGATTGATAATATTAATGTTATTTATATATTGCCGACGAGGCTTCACCGTAACTTCTCTATTGCTATTTAGCTTTTGTTTTTTAACGGATTCAGAATGTAGATAAAATAAAATTTAGGCTGATAGTACTATCTGACACTTGATCTGACACTCTCCATTTCTAAATGACAGTGAAAGCGAACAAGTCATTTCGATTATCCGGAGATCATCAAAGATATAGAATGATGGTGGCAAAAAACAGTTACATTCCAAAATTCAATTTGAGCTCTTGTCATCCTCGCTGCACTATGATTCTTGGTTATCGAATTTGAGAGTATCCATTCTAAATATAAGAAATGGCAAACCTCAATCAACCAAATGAAGCATTGCTATTGTTAATCTACAAACGCTCCAATGTAGTGGTGAAAAACTTAATCATAAATATATATTTGTTATATATTTTAGACCAACCTGTTAATCAGTGTTTTGGTTACTAATGTTAGTGCAAACTATACAGAAATTAAGTTCAACATGCTGGGTAAAACACTTTGTTTAAGTATTGTTTGTGTTATATTTGCCCGATATAATGATTAGTATCGACATGGACTATCTTGAATCAACCATGGGTTTCGCTCAGGATACCCCAATATAGGTATATATTATAGCTATTAAACTTACAAGAATAGCAAATAGTGGAATGAAAATCCTAAGCAAATAAACCCCCCGAGGTACCACCTTTATATATACCGACAACCTGTTCTTTCTCTTCAATAAAACTACACACTGGTATAGTTAATTACTGTTGTTGTCTGCTTGATTTGAATCGGATAGAAAACAGTGATAACTAAACATCACAGCTAATAAATGATGATCATTTAGTGTGGATATCGGCTTTGTTTTTACAGGTGTGATCCTAAGCAACCACATCAAATAATCCCCACTATCTGGAATTATATATTTTAATGGTGTCTATAAGTCGTATATTTTGAGACATAAAATAATATTGTCTAATGATTAATTTAATTGTTAATTTCTTATCACGAAGAGCGAGAAAAAAAGATAGTTTAATGTAACTATATGTTGTCCCAAATCTTCTACTCTACTTTTCATTGATATGAGACCTTACCGATAATCAGCCAGCTATATCCGTGTACATTCTCTGATGTATGTTTCTCTGATGATGTACATTTCAGTTTTCTGAAGCAGCCATTGTTTCAGTATAATGTTGTGGCTTTTGAACGACAATTCCACAACTTTCAAATTGTCGTAGGTAAAAAACAAACCCTCATTTTGATGTTAAATCCCATAAAAAATATTTGATAACTGCCTCTTCAAATTCATGCATGCTGAAATTTTGGAAGCATTATTCAAACATTTATACACGATTTAGCATCACAATCATATTATTGTATTAGAATGCCCGTATATTTGCAGACTCTTCTGCCATATTGTTCATCCACAATAGCGTATATATATAGATGGATGTTCTATTGCGAAAAGCTAGGTGATGGGAGAGAATCATTCTGTCACACAATATTACACAGCTGTCAAATATCATCGAGGCAAACGACATTAGATACAACCATTACCGAAAATATATATACAAAATAAACAAATAAACTATCAACAAACACAAACTATGCCGCAATTCACCCCATAACAAATATAACAACCGTTTTATCTTTGAACAATGGTATTGAAGATAAAAAAATTGGTCTCCATTTACAGAAATCTCAAAAAGTTTAATAATAACTTGTTCAAGCCGGATTTCTGGGTGACCGGTGTTATTTGATTTTCAGAAGAGGACTACGTTCAATATTTGACATCCTATCTAATAATTTCATCATTGTGAAGTTTTGAAATGTACACACATGATGTATATAGAGGTATATTTCACTTGTTATATACGATTCGTGTCCGAACGGATAGAGACAGCTATGTATATTTCACCGCGCATGTTTCCACTTGTGAAACAAGTTCTATACAGTTATTTACAGATTCTAAAGCTGTGAAATTAATGACACTCATATATCACCAATTCAAGATATACCTATCAGGTGAATTACGCAATAAATAACATATCTTTACCAAAACACTTAACTGTTGAAGTTAACACCCAAATGTGCTACTGTGTATACATGACATAATATATAGTCCGAGATGTTGCCTGGGTGTCACCACTTCAAACTGAGATTTTACCGGAGATTTACCACGTACATAAGTCATTTTCAATTCAAATATCATAAATTCTAGGAATTCCGTTTTATACCATTTGTTAATACAGGATATAAATTAATGTTCTTTTAATATCCCACTACGCCTTTAAAAGCATAGATATTCATGGCTGTCCTTCATATACATGTTAGTTCGGCCCACATGATTCTAGAGACTTACGCATTGAAGAACGATTATTAAAAGAAAAAAACAACTATTTCTGCATATATATTTTTTCGAGAATAGACAAAGTGCCCGTTAATTATACTTTTCTGCGTTGCTTGCATGTTATCATTTCAACTGCTAATGACTACATTATTCAGGAACATATTGTTTGACGAAAGCAACAAGTCTTTGCTTGTCTCATTTTACGGTGTGATCGGCAAATTGAAAATGTCATGGTAATTAATTCTATGTGATAATTGTCACCCATTCTCACTGCAAATCGTTTATCGCCCTCACAAACTCGAGTAGAGCTGGGTTAAACCCGCCCCTTATGTCGCTCCATTTGACTCCGCCCATGAATTGTATAGCCACGCCCTTTATACAGTTTCGCTGGGCCATTGTAGCTGTATAGTTTATATGCTGTGATGCACGACGGCGTATAGGTGTCAAAATTAATTATAGCGTTCATTAAATTAAACATTTTTATTAAAGAATTTGGAGGGATGACAAGATCAGGGAATAAAGATTTGCCATAATATTCAATTTACATAAATTGCTTTAAATTCTTTTAAAAAAGAGTATAAAATAGACCTGTACCATTTATTTTCGATTCCCACAGCACACGAGATTTATAATCAGTAATTTATGCATTGACGGTATGTAAAATCAGTTATTAATGCCCCATAAATATTTAAATTCAACTATTTATTAACTGGGAATACATAAAACAATAAATATAGGGAATTAGCCGTTCAGAATGCGTAGGTAATGTAAGTAATCAGTTGCTAGAGAATGCTGGAAAGATATAAATCGGTCATGAATACAGGGGAAATATGTTCATAGTTTACGAATTCAAGGGAAATATATCTATAGGTTTCTTATGCAGGTGGGATATATCCATAGGTTACTAATGCATGGATACTCTAGTTTGCTAATACAGTTATTTACTAGGCTATACGAATGCAGGGGGAATATATCCATAGGTAACTATATAAAGTGAATTTTTTCAAGTGGGTTACTAATGCAGTAGAAATATATCAACCGGTTACTAATGCAGGGAAATATATCAACTGGTTTCTAATGCAAGAAAAATATTTCAACAGGCTACTTATGCAGGGAATTTTATTAATTGGTTACTCATGCAGGGGGAATATATCCATAGGTTACTTATGCATGGGGAATATATCCATAGGTTACTAATGCATAGGGAATATATCAATATGTTACTAATGCAGGTAAAATATATCAATAGGTTACGAATACAGGGGAAACATATCAACAGGTAGCTTATGCATAAGACATGTATTAATAGGTAACTAATACAGGGGATATATTTGAATCAGATTTCAATGCAGCAAAGGAAATATAAAAGTAGGATATATATAAAATATATGATTCAGTTTTCAATGCACGTAAGATGTATACACAAGTCACACTATAACATTGGAGTATTTCAGTGTATGACAAATGCACATCATACAAATGTATAAACTAGTAGTTTTAACTTACACATCTATGAATGTACATTCGGTGATAATGAATCCCTCGATCCGTTTACAATTTGCCTTGCAAGGAAATATTTTCCCATATAAACCACATTCCTATGGCAAGCCGTTTTATCACTTCTAACTTTATTCTACATATGTTGAATTCTTTTTCACATATGTGAAATTCTTTTCCACATATGTAAAATAAATGACTTTATTTTACATATGTGAAAAAGAATTTCACATAT
>JAQQZZ010012946.1:0-11475 GCA_030265115.1 Mopalia vespertina | reverse complement strand
ACAAGTTATTTACCACAGGGGCTCGGTACCATAGAGACCGTCTATGTAGACAGAGATCTTCTCTGTTCCCTGTCTACATAGACGGTCTATGGTACCGAGCCCCTGTGGTTCTTACCAGGTAGACTTTGTGTTGTCCATCTATCTCTATTGAATGGTCGATGCATCCTTTTTTAAACAAAGCTTTCACAGGCAGTTCAGCAGCTTCGACACCCACCACATAATGTCCTTGGTCTGTCATCCTGAAAATGGAACCGACCACGTGCTAATTCATTAAATAATAACTATTTTCTTGATTTTGATTGATTTTCAACAAAATTATGTATAAGTGTTAAGAGAATCGTTGACTTTTGAAGAAAACAGAATTATAATTTTATTAGCAAAACTATACTAATTCTTTAATTGGCTGAATAAAAACAAAATGTATATTTGTACGATTGGAACATCTTAGATATACTTCAATTGAAGTAGTTATTAAACTATATGTATACCTAGACCGTTATAATAACGATGGAAATACAAAACATTAGGAGGTTATATCCTAAGCAGGCCTACCATCCCTATAGAAATAATTTATGTCTACAATAATTTGTTCCTACGAGCATTTTCTTACCATTTTGTGTATTTTCGTGTTAAATTAATTTTTGTGTGTATTTTGATGGTATATTGGTGTATTTGCCATAAATTATGTGTACAAAATACTCCAGAATACACCGCGTAGGCAGATCTGCATGCCTAAGATTACATTTTTGGCTTAGCCAATATTTTGTATATAATCAGAACTAAATATACATGTAGTATGGTATTTTTTTTATACTCCATCAAATAATAAATGTGTTGATATTTACCATTTGAGGTCTATAGACTTGCCACAAAGAGGAACAAATATCCGAAGATCCTGCCGTCCATCAACTTGTTTTGAAAAGTTTGACAACAGAAGTCTGAAAAATGAGCAGGGCAAAAAAAAATCAGTTGCACCATCTATAACTCTTCGGGCCAATTCGATTAGACACTATATATCCCATTCAGTCGCTTTAATCTCGATGCACCAGTTAAGGGGACATTTGGAAAACTATTATATACGTTGATTGAGAAGCGGATATCTAGATATACAAATCCTTATGTTTTTATCCGCGGACAAAAGGCGATGGGTTTTCCGAAGATGGCCAGAACATATAGGGTCACTGTGAAGGAAATCAGCCCTAGGCCCTGGTTTAGGGGTTAAAATGTCGGCCTACTAATCCTAAACAATTGTGACGTGTAATTTCCACGGGATATACACAAAAATTGAAAACACAGGAATTATACAATTCTTTAAAACGTGATATTTCCACGTCTTTAATAGGTCATAGGTTGCCGTCAAGCCAGTGCGATCTGGGCGTTTACCCGCATGTCTTGAGTCAGCGGTTTTGAAATATCAGTGTTGATGCCATGAATTAATTCTGTGCATGACGGTTAAGCGGTACGGATAGTGTAAATGAACGAGACTGATCTAAACTCATGTTATGCTATGACTTTCACGTTGAAAATTAACCAATACGTAAATATTTCTAGCAACATTGACTGCTGGATTCATAAAGTGGAAATCACAACAATTCCCTTTTTACGTTGGTTCCATTCACGAAAAATTCGTCAAGTGGTAGCCCATTCTCATGGATTTACGTTGATTCCATTCACGGTGATTCACATGGTTTTCTAGTGAATCCAACCACAAGATAGGCCTATTAGCCACGTGGTATTGACATGGTTTTCTAGTGGATCCACCACAAGATAGGCCTATTGGCCACGTGGTATTCACATGGTTTTCTAGTGGATTCACCACAAGATAGGCCTATTGGCCACGTGGTATTCACATGGTTTTCTAGTGGATCCACCACAAGATAGGCCTATTGGCCACGTGGTATTCACATGGTTTTCTAGTGGATCCAACCACAAGATAGGCCTATTGGCCACGTGGTATTCACATGGTTTTCTAGTGGATCCAACCTCAAGATAGGCTTATTGGCCACGTGGTATTCATGTGGTTTTCTGGTGGCTCCACTAGTTTCACATTATATACCACCAGTAAACCACGTGGTTTCAATGTTGTATGCCCACTGGCAGTGTGGATGGAAAATCCGTCGGTATATAGTTTATAAGTGAAATACCACTGAATACTACGGTGGCTTATAAGGGACACGATTATTTTTTTGATTTACAATTTTTTTTTAAATTTAAGTAGAAACATTTCACCTCAGTGGATATAGTTTCTACACAAGTTAAAATATTTCTACTTAAGTAGAAATATTTTCCACCTCAGTGAAAATAATTTCTACTCGAGTTAAAATATTTCTACTTAAGTAGAAATATTTGAACTTGAGTGCAAATTATTTTCACTTTTAACTCGAGTAGAAACTATTTTCACTGAGGTGGAAATTATTTCTACTTAAGTAGAAATATTTTGACTCGAGTAGAAATTATTTTCATTGAGGTAAAAGTATTTCTACTTAAGTAGAAATATTTTAACCACAGTAGAAATTATTTTCACTGAGGTGGAAAGTATTTCTACTTAAGTAGAAATACCACGTTTATGGTCTGCTTAGAAAATCAATGATTCACCTGGCTGCATTTGTGGAGTTTATTTTGAGACTGAGAATCACTTCGTTTTTCATTGTCCTAGATACATCCAGTGCAGACAAAAGCTATTGGATGATTAAGATGCCCGGGTGATATCAGCACTTCATTATTATTGAACGGTGGACATCCGCGAATGGGTTTTGCCCGTCGATCGCGAGTAACCATCCCACGACACTGATGAGCTATTTTATTTTTTATTTGTTTGTACTTTTTTTGCTGGTCTTTTCTTCTTCTTTTCATTGCTTTCTATTCTAATGATTATTCGACTAGATATTGAACTTTTGGCAATTTAATAATTTTTCTCTGATTCACGCCTCTATAATTTTAGACAGCAATGGATTATTTTACATACAATTCCCGGGTTCTGTTCACCACCTTCGGTTCATCCGTCGCCAGGAACACCCGCCGTTTGTCCACTTTTATTGTGTGTTCAAGTTCATTGTAATACTCTTCCACAAATTTCATGTATTGTTCTATGGAATAAGACTTCGCTTCCATCTCTAGTTTGTCTGTTCGTCTGACGTGCACTCTGGAAAAGATGACAATAAGCACGGATTAGCCAATAGATTTATTATTTATTTATTTTATCTGATGTTGGATCAACAGGATTAAATCCCAATAACAGATCATTGGCCAGCATTATTGTGGGAAGAAAACTGGATAGTAAATTTACCCAGAAAAACACGCGACGTTCCGCTGGCTGCTGGCATACCAACCAATATACGCTGTGGGAATCGAACCTGCAACCCCAGAGGTGACGGGGATGTGTGGACCAGAAGCATGCACTTATTCCACCTTACACTCTAGACCACTCTAGACCAAATGTTTCGACCTACATTTCTCAAATGCTCGTTCATGGAAATTTACCAAAACACTCCAATGAATTAAAAAAAATAATGACGAACAGTCTTTACAGTTGAATCATAATAATTCAGTAATGACCCTAGTCAAAATATTTAGCTTTATTATGTTGTGCATACAAATAATTACGCCAGGAACAGTCTGACGTCATCTTTGTCGTTGTCTCGTAAAATAAAGGTCATTAAACGACCCTGATATGGACGACTAAATACATCATATATGTTTGACACACTGTGACATGCATAAATGGATTGTCAAATCCATCAGAAGTACAAAACAAACGCTAACAGGACTTAAAACTGGAATTTTTAAAAGACAAAAAAGCCTTTTATTTTCATTCCATTGAGCAAGGAAACAGTCTTTTAATAAAGTAGAATGAATATTTGTTTACGCCTGATCAAGTTCGTAGGCATAATATATCCTAAGTGAAACACGAAAACAATTTATTATTTACAACAACTTATCATTCCAACTTTTTTGCAGTTGGACACGACTATGTGTGACGTAATACTCTGTCTCGCGAACGCGTTCCAGTGCATTGTTTTCTGCTATATCTTGATTGAAGTCCATGTATTGAATGTGTGTGATACTAAGGAGAATCATTTATCTCCCTTGGAAAATAACTCTGATATTTTACCAAGACGTAATGTTCTCCGTTTAAACTCGGGGCTAAATCTATCATCTTTTAAGATTTTTTACGAAATCGTCCTCAACGAAATATTAATGTATTTGAAATAAAGACTGATCTGTTCTTGTCGAATGTCTGCTTTTTCTAGTTTTACGTTTACTGTAATCGCGACAGAGGCGTATATCTTTGGTCAAACTTGGAGGTGCCAATCGATCTGATGAAACAAGTTATTAAACTCTATTTTCCCCTATTTGTCTACAGTTCAGTTGAATACATAAAGCCTACCGCACACGAGCGATTCTCAGTCGGCGACTAATTACAAGAGATTTTCCGTCGGCAACAGCTTTTTCCGCACACGGTGCGACTCTGAGTCGGCTATTCTTGTAAAAACGGCTGATATTTATACCACGTGACTAACACTTGGCCGACCTTTTTTTTAAATGACTTTCTTGGAATTTGAACATTATATGCACAGGCGACGGAGCTAGTTTATTATATATGCATCAATAATTTTTAAATGTTAATCATGTGACTCTATCACGGTAACTGATTGGATGTACAACTTATGGCTGTGATTTTCGGTGGCATGTTTGCCGCACACGAGGAGATGAGTCGGCGACAGTCGGCGACGAGTTGCAAGATATCAAACATGTTTGACCCCTTGCGACTAGTCGCCGACAGTGTATAATCGCGTCTCAAACCTTCCGCACACGAGGCGATTTCCTTGAGATTTTCAGTCGCCGACGGAGAATCGCTCGTGTGCGGCTGGCTTAACGGACATTTATATGTTTGGCTTACAGGCTAGTTTGTCATAAACAACTCAAGCAAGATATGTGTCTCGTCCTTTACGAGGATTCCCCTTATTAACACCATTGTGGTTGGCTGGTATAAAAAAGGACAAAACAAAAGACCAATTAAAACACGGCAAATAAGGGGAATCCCGTGAAACTGTTACAACAAATCGTAACGTAAGAATGCCCCTTTACTAACATGGCAAAAGCCAAACGCATCATCAGAGTTGATAAGAGAGCTATGGTGATTCGTGGCCGAAGCAGGGAAATGATGCTTCCTTGTAAAACGTTGTCAGAGATAACTTGCAAAAGTGACACAACCCCACCCTCCTTCCCAACCTTTAGAGACAAGGTATAAATGATACAATGCTGATTATGTTTACCCAACAATAGGTTTCTTGAAGCCCAGCTTCTTTTTGACGTCATTGATATGTTCCATGACAAAAGGTTCAAGTCTACACACATAGATGAGCAGTTGACCAATCCACCATACAGCTGGGTTACCATGGATATGCATGATGTCTGGCGCGAGCTCTTGTGGGATTGATAATGGCATATGCTTTCTCTCGCGTTTATCCCAGAGTCCTATAAATGGAAGCCAGGATACATTCGGACCTATTAAATAAAAAAGTCGAAAGACAATTAGGGCCTTCGTCGCTCAACTGACATAGCAAACCTGCAAGTTGGTGTGGATAGCGATTTCTTTTCACTTAGTAACTGAGCCCTGTAATGTTAAATCATGCCCAAATTTCATACGTTACTTTTTTCTAAATGCTGTTCTGTGGAGATAGGGTAAAACACGAATTCATCCACCATACGATTTAAGCTATTCGCACAAATAGAGGTGATATAAATTCAACATCAATAAAATATATGTTAATAAATCACTTAAACGCAAATAAATGGGGGGCTTCCACCGCCATATTCACTGGTTTACGGTTAACGTTTAATGTTTATTTGGGATATCTTCGATCTCACAGTTGCAGACTTATTGTGTTACACGCTTCTACTGATTCACTTATTATACAATATGTCTGTTACATATCCCAGGTGGACCTCTAAGATTATGGGTAACTGTTGTTTTTTGTGAAATGGAATAAGTATGGGGTAGATGAAGAATAAATGTGGGATATATTTTGGATAGATGTGGGATAAATGTGGGTAGATGTGGGATAGATGTGGGATAGATGTTGAATAAATGTGGGATAGGTGTGGGATAGATGTGGGATAAATGTGGGTAGATGTGGGATAGATGTGGAATAAATGTGGGATAGGTGTGGGATAGATGTGGGATAGGTGTGGAATAGATATGGAATAAATGTGGGATAGATGTGGAGTAGATGTGGAATAGATGTGGAATAGGTGTGGGGTAGATGTGGGGTAGATGTGGGATAGATATATGGGATAGATGTGGGATAGATACATGGGGAGAGATGTGGGGTAAATTTGGAATAGATGATGTGAGATTTTTGTGGGATAGATGTGGAAAAGATGTGGAATAGTTGAGGAATAGATGTGGAATAGATGTGGAAAAGATGTGGAATAGTTGAGGAATAGATGTGGGATAGATGTGGGATAGGTGTGGGATAAATGTGATGAATTCACGTCCCCAATTATTTTTGCCAAGTTATTTATTAACTTATGTTATTTTTGCTTCCATGTTACAACATAACAACATAACAACATGTTACAACAAAACAACATAACAACATGTTACAATATAACAACATGTTACAACATAACAACATGTTACAACATAACAACATGTTACAACATAACAACATAACAGCATGTTACAACATAACAACATGTTACAACATAACAACGTAACAACATGTTACAACATAACAACATGTTACAACATAACAACATAACAACATGTTACAACATAACAACATGTTACAACATAACAACATGTTACAACATAACAACATGTTACAACATAACAACAGGTGATTTTACGTCATTGTTTTCCTTCTCAATTAACCCACCTTTTAAGGTCACATTTTGACAGGTGTGGCTGATTGGCTTGAATGTCTTATCCCAAGCTTCTCTTGAATACTCCGAATTATTAGAAATCAACACTAAAGGCTTTCCATAATACAATGCCGTGTTCAAGCAATGCATCACATGGTGAAATTCACACCCAAGCCCACAACCCCGCTCAAAAGTGCAATAGAATATCTCCTTTTCTTGACAATTTGGGGGATTCTGTGAATATAGTATAAAATAATCAAAATTACTAAGCTTTCATATTTTTGAAGTCATCAGGTTTTTGACACATTTCAAATGAAAAATATCTAGAGTCATATTATATCAATGTTTAATCAATTTGCAAATGAATAATCAAATTTAAAGCATCGATAGTTAGAAATACATTCCATTCTTTATATTCTGTTTCTTTCTTTTTTGTAAAGCCGCGCTAACTTTTGTCAAACTATGTTAATTTCATTGGTGAAAAAACAAACAATCAAACGAAACGAGCACAAAGTACAAAAACGGCCATTGCCATAAACAGGTAACAAACACAAAAATACACTGTTCAATCTAATTTAAATCAGATCTCCAAAACACTCCCCTGGTTTTGTTTGTCGCTATATTGAGATCTAACGCAATCACCTTACTTCAGTGTTCAAGAAGGTCACGATTACTGGTTCACACTTTTAGTTATCCAATAAAAACACTAATAGCACGGGGCTATGGAACACACCAAATTCAGGCAAAACTAGCCGAAGTCGATTTTCTTCCGTGTTGATATTGAAAGTCACGTGTAGTTAACAGGGAAAATGCGACTCTGCTCAAAGTCTGTTATTTGAATGGTGTATGTTTATTGTGCACGTATCCGTTCGTCAAGCTAAAATACGCAGTCGGTTAACTTTGTTTCGTCGGCGGAAATCTTCGCCATTTACAAACCAGAATTTGGGAAACCAATCGACATTGTAAGTTAGGTGATAGCGATGGATCTCTATAGAGACGAACAAAACACGGGAAGCGTTTTTGAGATCTAATTTTAATAAGATGGTTACACTATTTCTGAATGTATAAGATGAAAAGACTTGGTATGGATAACAACTTCTTAGATTATTGAATACTTCGTTGCTATTTCAATTCAGAGATCGTTTTCATGTATTCCTAAATGAATCGGTTACTCACCATAATGTGATGGATTTTAGCCTGGACATTTACACTCAGGCTTTTAAATTTTTCCTCGCGCCATTCTCTGTCGAGGTCTCCGAAACTTTTAATATCGGATATGGTTGTTCTGCGAATAATATAACATGTTAATTGTCAGAAGCCGTGTAATTGGCAAAGTAAAACAACCAGGTGCTACTCTTAAGAGATTTAAGAATCGCTATAGCGAAGGCTATAGTTGTCTGAATGAGCCATTTCTATTTAATGAGAACTGTTCATGATTATAGGCATTTTCCAACAGAGATGTAGCTTCTGGTGAATAGGCGTTACATTCGTTAAAATGTCGTAAATTGTGCGGTCGTAGCCAGGCAAATTACAGCTGTATAAATACACCGGGATTATGCTATGATGTCATTTTCAAAGCTATTCATTGTTTTTATCCATTTTAGATTGAACAACATTTCATAGTTTCAATTTAAGCAGCTGGATGTTTCGTAACTGTGGCTAAAAGTAGAGCGCCGTCTCTTGACTTCCTGGTAGGATAGTGAAGGCGCTGGTTTATCCCAGTTCTCAGTCTGCGTTGAAAAGCTAAACGGTACTTGACGGATACAAAATGTGTTGTCGGTTCCACGCAGACAATGTGACTTTATATAAATTGGCCTACAAAGTACCGTTACGTAACAACTGTCAGCAAACAGCATAGATGTTAATTAAACCTCAACAGGGACTTGCAGCCAGTCAGCTCGCATTCATTTAAGGTGATTTTGAACGCGACAAAGAAGATGATACCCGGGCCCTACACAAATTAGTGACGAGACACAGTAAAACTTTAAACATAAGCAACTTGATGATTGCAAGATATTCGCTCATAATTAGACTATTAACCTTTCGGTAATCACGATTTATGTAATAAATATATACCAACATTGAACAACGTAAATCAGCTTTTTCCCGCTGAACATTGTGAATCAGGTGCAGCTTGAGAAACTGACAACCTGTCTCTCCTTGTGGGCGTAACTCCATGCAGTCCGGCAAAATTAGCATAACGCACTTCACGTGTTTCCAAAAGTACGACTTCTCCTATTTAACCAATCAATCCAAGGACTATGGACTGTGATAAGGGCATGCCTGTTATGTAAAACTCCTTGTGATTGGTAGGTTTCGAGTAGAGATGACAACAAAGAGACGCGATAGAGCAGGACAATCCCTTGTTGACAAACAAGTTATGTATACATAGGCGCAATTAAAACCATATTTGTACAACTGAAATAATAATCGGATGGCACGAGCATAGTTCAAAACATGCTTACATGAACTTCACAATGGATTTAATTTTCATTTAGAGTTAATTTCTATTTCCCATCTCAGTTGTGTCCCAACACAATTGCCATGGTTGTAGTCGAAGTTAACTTCCTGTATATGATTGGTCTATTTTTGTCTTGGGAGGCTTTCGGGACAGCCATTTTTAAAGCAAAGCGAAATGCTTCTTGTTTTGTTTGTTTGGTAGTTTGCTTTCGGACTAGTATGTTGTTTAAAACCTCGTTAGCAGTCTGAATTTGACCCCAAACACCACTGTCGTCATGTTTTTGTTTGTTTGTTTGATTGGGGTTTTACGTCGTACTCAAGGATATTTCACTTATATGACGACGTGCCAGCCCAATGGGTGAAGGAAACCATCCTCACCACCACTGGCAACAAACAAAGACAAGACGGGACAAATATGGGACAAGAACAGGACGCAACACAGACACCACAAACAGATCGGCTTCCTGTTCCCCTGTAGCTCTGAGAGCACCAGGGCAACATGAAGCTGCCTCCAACCACCCGTGCAACACAACTTGAAGAAATGTTGATATTGATAGAGTATTATCACCAGCTTTAAGCTTAACATTCCCTACTGTCACAAGACAATGTGGTTAATCACCGACATTCTTGGAATAAAATGCATTTGGTCAAACATTACATACTTTTCAAATAATACATCAAATCACAAAAAGTAACAGGGAATGTAAGAAAAATAAAAAGTAAAACAGATGTGGCTGTATAGAGAATTAAAGATATGTAATAACACAAATATGACACTGAACCGTTAATTGTATAAAATATTCCGCTGGAATTCTAAAATTGTAATACATAAAAAATTGTAAAGAGATTCAATAAACAATCAGTACAAAACGGATTTCAACTTTCTAATATAGCATTAAGCCACATTGTGTATACAGAGAACATGAATGGGACCACATGGATTTCCTACATAATCATATAACACAATGCATTCAGCTTTTGTAACTGAGTGCTATGGGTTAGTCTAACACTGTGAATTGATAACATGACCACTCTTAAACCTGTATACATTTATGAACACACAATGGCAAGTAACAACCTAAGCAAGTGATGCAACACACACTGCAATTAATGTGGACTTTGACGGTGAAAGCTCAGTTATCAGCTCCATGTCGCCCCTTAGCTGTTGATCTAAGAAATATAGGTCCTATAACCACAACTGCTACAGTATCTGTCTCCGTTGGATAAAATGCAAAATTTTGAGACCTAAACTTTCTTAATTTACCTTTTACTTACCGGTATATTTAAATTTGCTCACCTAGATGGACACACTTTTTCTCTCAAACTACATGAATAGGTGGCATCTACAACACTTTACAACACCTACATGTGTACAGATCTAGATTGTTCATCCTAAACATGATTTAATTATTATTCTGTCTCTGAGTCAAAGATCCAAGAGGTTGGCAAACCTATCTACTGAAATGAATTAGTATTAACCTCAGAAAACAATTATATATAAAGTGTCCGAGAGAAACAGGGAAATCCCCAGGGTACCGCTTTCTGTGTAGTCTATAGGTTATGATACATTACATCTTTAAATGATAGTGATTGTGCAAAGACATCAAATACAATCATTCTGTGGAGTAGCTTTAAAGGAGTTTAGCCAAAACAAGTGTAGAGAAAGCAAGCAGGTTGAATGTGAGGCTTGAAGCAGAGTTACAGTTGTCTCCATAACAGATACAGTAGATAGTCCTGGCATATTTTGGTCCATTCATTTCACAATCATCTTCCTCAATAACAGGTTTTTCTAAAGCACACACTTTAGAGATAACACGGGAACCTGAAGAAATAAAAAATATCTTTTCAAACAGCGCACTTAGACTCCTATACTGCTGTAATAAGGCAGCAACAAATGACATTTTTTAGTCAGTTCAATTTTAGTGGCCCCCTGGCAAAGGGCAAGTTAGAAAGTTCAATTTGTGTGGCCGCCTGGCTAAGGGCAAGTTAGAAAGTTCAATTTTAGTGGACCCTGGCTAAGGGCAGTAAGAGAGTTCAATATTAGTGGCCCCCTGGCTAGTGCTGAAATGGTTAATCGGGTACCCGTGAACGGTTACAAACTTGAAGGTATTCGAATAGTAAAATCGCTAACCGAATAACCGAAAA
>JAQQZZ010012935.1:0-11475 GCA_030265115.1 Mopalia vespertina | reverse complement strand
AGCGATGTCGAGCTTTCCATCTTCCAACTTTTGATTTTCAAAGTTGGAAGATGAATTGTCAAAAGGGACACGGACCAAACTGCTAACATATAAAGTCGTAAGTTTGCCTTTGATGGTATTTTAAATAAGGTCGCCACTTTCTTTAATGTGTTGGTTACTATATAATGATCTATTTCGAAAACAATGTTATAAATGCTTTTGACAAAATTATTATAATCACCTTCTTTATGCAAACTGTTTTTTTTACCACATTGAGGATAAAAATATTTTCACATTACCATATAAATGTAGCTCAGATCATGCGCGTAGTTCTAAGATTGAAATGTACCATAGCTTTGTTTGACAAAAATATCATTGCTAATTTAAAAAAATTCGTAGCTTTTTTTCATAAAAGTCATATCACATAGTTTCGTAAAGTAAACGGACCAGCTAATTAATATTTATCTGAAACGTATGTGTGTATTCCTGACTTTTCACAAAATAATGAGTTTAGTTCAAGTAATAACTTTGTGACCTTTCACAATCTGAACAAGACAGCTATACTGTCATTTAAGCAAGTGCGAGGCGTGTAAACTCTTGTAGAGAGTGACCATGTCGGCCCATTGACCCATCCATGGGATACTGCTTGGCAGTGATATCGGTATGTTTGTTTGTTTGATTGGGGTTTAACGTCGTATTCAAAAGTATTTCACTTTTATGACGACGGACTGTCCACTTCACACTTTTCTTTGTCAAATTGCGATTGAAAACCGGGAGGAAACCACGTAAATACCACCCCTGCTATTGTATCGCCTCATCGTGTGGCTCACTCATATACCTGATGGTCGACAGTCGGACTCGATTCCGTGAACGGTACATCGAAGGAGGATACGTAAGGGCACAAGCTTGCCACTAAGCCACGGACGCAGGCCCAGTGATATCGGAGATATAAGACTTAACGCTACGCAAAGCTATTGTTTGAAATAAAATCACTTAAAATCTTAATTAGTTTTGTGTGATTAAAGGTAATTTGATGTCATTTCTTGTTGAATCACAATATCCTATTTTGTCTTTGTGAGACACTAATTTAAGTTTCCCTAATTTAATTAGTCCCTAATTTGAATTTCAAATACTACGAATAACCTTTATCGGTAATTATCTTTTTATTTGTCAAACAATATACATTTAAGAGAGACAGTTGAAAATAGTGAAATTTATAAGGAATACATTTTATATAAAACCAGGTTTATTTGATGCATCAAGTTAATATAGATAATCGACAGTATATACTCTATTTAGTCAATATTGTAAACACTGTTTGATGAACTTCATATATACCTACAATTGTATTCTGGCAGGAGCCGAGGGTTGGGAGGGACTCTCTTGTTGCCTTGGTCATTTCAGAGCTTAGGGGCAACATACAACCAATCTGTTTGTAATGTCTCTGTATAACGTCCTGTGATTGTTCTGTATTTATCCTACCTTGTCTTTGTCTGTTGTCAGCGGTGTTCATTTATGTGTTTATGTGTTTGATTGAGGTTGAACGCCGTACTTAAGGTTATTTCACTCACATGACAAATCAATAAGAATATCATTTCTGTTAAAAATAATTGCACATTGGGAAAATCAATTCAACATAAATACTTTATTCTACATATGAAAAATTCAACATGTGTAACTTAAATACTTTATTTCACATATGTAGAATTCAACACATGTAATTCTACATATTATATGTAGAATTCAACAGATGTAAATTAAATGCTTTATTGCACATCTGTAGAATTCAATGGGTGCAACATAAATACTTCATTTCACTTATATATAATTCAACAGCTGTAACATTAATAATTTATTTCACATATGTAGAATTCAATAGGTGCAACATAAATACTTTATTTCACTTATATATAATTTAACAGCTGTAACATTTACAATTTATTTCACATATGTAGAAATCAACAGCTGTAACTTTAATAATTTATTTCACATATGTAGAATTCGACATTTGTAAAACTAATACTTTATTTCAGATATGTAGAATTCAACCGGTGTAACATAAATGCTTTATTTCACATATGTAGAATTCAACATGTGTAACTTATATACGTTTTTTCACATATGTAGAATTCAACAGGTGTAACATAAATACTTTATTTCACATATGTATAATTCAACCGACATTCATCCGAAATTAAAGTTATACCACGTCCCAGTTGTCCTAAGATCCGCTTATCCTAATAAACAGTTATCCTGCGTCCCACTTATCCTATAACCACATATTATTCAACGTCCGAGTCATCCGATGTAATAGTTATCTCTAGTGGTAGTTTTTCGGATCCCCCCAGTTATATCCCAAACCCCGTTGATTGACGGGCGATTAATTAGGAGTAAATGAGCCGCATGAAGCCGGTGTGTTGCTTTACATCACTTCCCCAGGGCTAACCACATCCCTGCCTTCATCCCTCTGGAGCTAATCACACCCATGACATCACTGCCCCAGACCTAACCAAACCCCTGACATGATTCCACCAGGGCAGAGCTAACAAAACCCTGACATCACTCCCCCAGAGCTAACTACATCCGTGACACCCCACCCCTAACATCATTCAGCCAGAGCTATCCACGCCCATGACATCACTCACCCAGAGCAAAATCAACCCCGTACATTACTTCTCTAGAGTTAACTCCACCCCTTACATCACTCTTCCAGAGTTATAGCCTCCCCTGACATCACTCAGCCAGAGCTATCCACGCCCATGGCATCACTCCCGCAGAGGTATACATACCCGTGACATCACTCCCCCAGAGCTAGCCACGCCCTGACACCACTCCGCCAGAGCTAACCCACCCCTTGCATTACTCCCCCATAACTAGCCACACCCCTGACATCACTCCTTCAATCATTCAATCAATCAATCAAGCGACCAGCCAATTAACCATTTAGTCGATACATCCATCCACCCATCCATTCATCCATCCATACATCCGCCCAAGTGATCAATATACCGACCGTCAATCAGTCAATCAATCAATCAATCAATCAATCAATCAATTAAATACCAATTCACAAATTCAATTAAATGCGCTTGCATTTAGTATAGGTATACGTATGAGTAATAACTGTATACGTGTATGTTATATGTTATATGTAAGGTATAGTTTTCAGGCAGTGTGACAATGTGTTTGGGGGGCAAGGCTTGTGTCACTGTGTCAATGCCGTCAGTACATGGATTTTCATCCGCATGTCAAGTTCAAGAAGATATACTGAATTTTGTTTGTGTCTTTCAGAAAAGGAATATTAACAGTATTCCTGTTTGATTTCTGTACTTATTTCAGCCCGCAAAACGGTCTGAACTAGAATCTGTTCGAAATAAGAAAAGTGTTATCTCAAAATAACGAAAAGAAATTATACTATATGAATTCGATAGAGGCGGATCACGAGCACTTTTACATCCGAATTAATCTAGATAAAACGAGCGGTTAACACTCGTATTCGATTTATGTGACATTGAAAAAGTGACAAAACGCCGTATTTGAATTTGTGTGAGATTAAAAGTGTGATAAGACATCCTGGGTGTTCTCTTCCACCAGTAGTCAATCATCTATCACCCTCGCTCATTATGCGCTGTAACGACATCCGGTTTGATTGACAGATACAGGTTTGTATAATATTCGGTGCCATTGTCATGTCTGTTGTAGAATTCGTCATTTTGTGCTTTATCTGCAGTTATCATGAATACACGATTACATATATTCCTTTGCGACGTTCGAAAATCTTTCTCTACCGTAAAATCGTCCAATATTAGAGCTACATAATTATACACGATATAAATACATTATAATAAATTTTCACTTTGTCCCATCTGAATTTGCGTTCAGTTTTCACACACACTCTGTTTGTTTGTTTCGAATTTTCGTTTTAAGTGTTTTTCACATACAGTTGATCAGCACAGTCATGAGCGTACAACACATATTAAAATAGACTACTTTTTTTATATATTGTTTGGGACTCAAACGTGGTTTGTATTAAATAAATTAAAAACACGATTTTCCGAGGAGACCGTTTACATTAGTTGTTGTTTGAATATCGCCCAACGCCCACACGGGCTCGTTACTACAGCTATCCAGATGCATCGCTTGTAGGCTGAATTGGAGAAAGAACGAGACGTTTTGTGTTTGCAAGCAAAATTTTTGAATTATAGATAATTAACATCACAATTCTGGGTTAGGATTTGAAGATGAATTATTTGTCTTACACGTACAGGGGAGATTTATTTAATTTATGTGATTAGTAGAGTTAAATCGGTAAAAACAAAATCACCACAGTACAAGCTGGTTGTCCTCTCTTCTTCTTTTCTATATGCATATGCGATCTCTATGGTACTGGGTACCTGTGCCACGGCTTGGCAATAACACTCGTGAAATTAAACCAGTATGAATTGTTGCTCGGATTAACTACTTTTTTGTATGAGTTCCTAAACTGTCTTTTACAGTGTGTTATTGTTTTAAGTCTTTATTTCCAATGGGACCGATGAGCTTAGCGCATATTGCTCCCCACTTAAGAAGACAATACAATATATATGTGCCAGTAACAGAATGCCTTACACACAAATAAACCTATCATATAGAGGTAAATATGTGCTTAGATGACATAAGTAAATTTACTCTAAGGACAAATGTGCAAGTCGTCCAGGGCAACTGCCTTACTTTGGCTTGGTCAAGCATGTTTTAAATGTCTTTAAAATATATATCTGGGATTTAAGAATGAAATCATAATGCATATATTTTAAATAAATAAAGAGAGAAAAATGTGCTTGCCTCCACCGGAATTCGAATCATAATACATATGCCTATACAAACATACATATTCTAACACCTTAAGGGATGTGCCATGGGCAAAAGATTTAGTCCCAACTTTGCTTCCATTTTCATGGCAGAGTGGGAACATTAAGCCCTTGGAAAGTGTGCTAACCAGACCTTTCTCTATCTTCGGTATTCGTTTGACATAGTCATCCCCTGGCAGCATTCCAGAGGTGACCTTGATCTCTTCATTTCCACCACTATTCAAGATGACCCTAACATTACACTCCAGTCTACTATCAACCTTGATAGTTTAAGATTTGTTTAGATGTTATTGTGATCAAGGGCCTGAATTCAGACACAGCACACTGTTAGAAATAATGGTTATTTGAGGGTTCTTTAGAAAATAGGATGGTTCTATATGGACCATTACGACAAAAGCGGTCCTTTGAAATAACAAGAAAGGGATAAATATTAGGAAGATTTGCTGCGAGGGTTCCATTCAGAACCACAAAGGGTTCCACCAGAGCCATGACTTATGAACCGTTAACCGTTAAGAGTGCAGAGCCTTTGGCTTTTAATGTATGTTTAAGTCTAAATATACCCACCAACCACTACATACTAAATCCTATCATCCCCATATACCTTCAGGGGAATTATTAAATCCCAAATACAATGTAACTTACATCTACCGACACGTGAACACACCGGTAATTAGTCTCCAACGACACATTTATTTGGCCCCGTTTTCAGTCCATTATAAAACGAAGTTATATATTATATATAAAACGAAGAATCTGCGTGACATTATTATTTTCATGTTGTATTAAACCTCTTTGTGTCGTTTATGTATTTACAAGATATATGTGCTATTGAATTGTGTATATCACTTGACATTATTTGGACTCCATATAATAACACTGCACATGTACTGTATAAGGTTTATGCGAAGTGCGACGAATTTGATTAACAGTTATTTTTTTCATTTTTTATTGAAACACATAGTTTCGTTGATCCGACTACAACATATATTTGTAATTAAATTGTGTATATCAATATTTGGTATCTATATATTAAAACTGCACTTGTTATTCTGTCTGTGTATTCAGACGCGGTAATTGCATCCAGTATACGGTGTCGCGGCTGTATGATGAGAGTACAGTATAGTAAATAGAGGGCTGCTGTTTATTTTGAGACATTTAGCTTTAGTTGTTAACTGGTTATTTTAAAGATTGTCTAACAAAAGTGTTCAAATGAGATATTTGGGGGTTAGTTTTCTTTCATGTGTTAATTGAGCTTGTCCGAAGTAAGTGTATTGTCCGAAAAATTATAGAATAGTTTGTGAAAAAAACTCAGTATATGTATTTTCCTGTGCAGTTATAAGGATGGAGAATCGGATTTTTCGTATGTAGTTCTTTATGTTAGACTTGTTATGGTTCAGAGACAGTGCTCTGGACTTTCTCCAGTCTCTACGGTATGTTATTCTGAAACCGACGCAATCAAAGCACACACGTTCACGACAACTGTTTACCTTGAAGCTTCTTGAAGATCCAAACACACACACGAATACAAGGACACATTTTATTATTCGTGTTCGTTCGTTCGTTCGAGCGATCGTTGTTCGTTCGTTCTTTCGTTCGTTCGTTCTTTCCTTCTTTCGCTGATTAATTGATTGATAGATCGAGCGATCGATCATTCGATTGACAGATTGATTTATTGATTTATTGATTGATTGATTGATTGATCGATCGATTGATTGATTCATTCATTCATTCATTCATTTTTCTTTCATTCATTCATTCATTCATTCATTCATTCATTCATTCATTCATTCATTCATTTATTCATTCATTCATTCATTCATTCATTCATTCATTCATTCATTCGTTTATTCATTCATTCATTCATTTATTCATTCATTTATTCATGCATCCATCGCCCGTGGCCTTGGATCAGTGATTAGAGTGTCTATCGTACAATCTTTCATCTTATTTTTCATAAATATTTATACTTTTCACGGGTTCGTATCCCAGTGGAATCTATCGAATTTTTGTCTCTTCATTTATTCCAAATATATATATATACTTTTATATATCCCGGTGGAGGCAAGCAATTTTTTCTTTTCGTCATTTATTCAATATATATATGTATTTACTATTTATGTTAATTGATTGATATAGTTTGTTGAGCTAATCTCACTGAACGATTAATTACAGATTGAAAAGCCTAACCCCCTTCTCCCTCCCCCGTTCTCCCCCCACGAAAATAAATAATCAAAAAAGATAATTAATAAAGGACCTTCTGCTGGCTGCCAAAAAAAATCCATTGGCCATTGACTTATATGGCCTGAAGGAATCGAGCCCACGCTCCCACACTCTTTCGTTGTGGTCCTAAACACCAATGAGAAAAGTAATCACTTTCATTGATTGCATAAATTGTTTCGCAGATTTAAAAACAAAAAATGTTTTTTAAACTAACGGACATATTTTTTGTCTGCTTATTTGATTACAATGAGACAATTTTCTCTAACATCAGATAAGTTTAAATGTGAGTTGAACTCGATATTCATCTTATTTTCAATTTTTTGTTGAAAGCACTGATTGTTTCTAAAAACTATAGCCATATAACATTGAACCTACCAGCCTCATATCTTACATTTCTACCTTTAATTTAAAAAGATAAATCAGCAAATCAAATTTAGGTTTAAAATGAATAAATCAATCAATCAGATATTAAATAAAGGCTAGTCAAATGTAAAGAAAATGGTTGTTGTTTAAATGAACGGATATAAGTTTAATTAGTTTGTTTGATTACACAAAGAAAATGCCCTCCGTTATCAGATGAGAGTTTTAAATACGTGTCTACATCTGTTCATCTAACTTCCTCCTTGTTGTTAAAGACACCTTTTGTTAACCAGCCCACACTTGTATATCTGTTACCTTAAAGAACAAGAAAAGAAACCTCTCTATCTGTACAAAAATAGAAGGAACACACCTCGGTTTAATTAATATGACACTTTGAATAGTTTCAAATCGTCATGATGGGATGGCCAGTAGCTAAAAAGGGAGATAAATATGTCACTCATATAATTGGCAGTGCCACCTATGCCATTCACTAACCATTCAATTTAAATGCCATGCTATTTTTAGTCAGTGGTATAGGTGACAGTTTCGGTCATATGAGTAAAAATGTATCTCCCTTTTTGATCACTAGCCAACCACATTGAATTATATCGTTAGTTGTCAATGACATAGGTGGTAATTTCGGCATGCGTATGGACACGTTGTGTTCTATCATAAAGAAAGACTTGGATATATAATTATTTTAGTTATTGTATAAGATTTTATAACGATTCTGAACGATTCTGGTGTTTGGAGGGAGCTTCTTGTTGTCCTGGTTATCTCGGTGCTAAAGAGGAACAGGAAGCCGATATACTTGTGATGTCTTTGTACTGCTTCCTGTGACTGCTCTGCACTTGTACCGTCCTGTCTTTGTTTTTGGTGCTTATGTCATCGAGGGTGGTTTCCTTCGCCCATTGGACTGACACACCGTCATGTGAATGACAAAACATTCCGTACGGCATCAAATCCCAATCAACAAACAAACAAGCTTAAAAAGCAGTGGAGGCGCGACAGGTGGGAAGGGGGGGGGGGGGGGCATTTGCTCCGCCGGCAAATCTCCCCCGCCCCCGCCAATAAAAGCAGGCATACATATTGATTATAAACAAAATTATAAGTTAGTCACTCTTCCAGAGCTAGTTGTAAATAGATTGTCTAAGTTAGTCTTACATAGAGATATACTTTATCTAAATTCACACTTTTATTGCGACGAATTAGCTTGCAGGACGTTCATAAATGCCATACATCCTAAGAGAAAAGTCTGCAGCGAATTAAATACACGTTAAGCCTCAAAGTGAGAGATTTTATTTATTTCAAATCACAAGATAATATTCTTCCCCGAGTTACCTCCCCTGAACTGAAAAACTACCTGGCCAACATTTTCTTTTCAAAAATAGAACCAAAGAATGTTGCACACTTGGATGAGAAGGTGAACGACTGGTGAATGCAGGCAGGACACGGCTTGAAAATGCAGCATACTTTGCGAATAGAGCTCAGTCCGGGCGAATATTTCGAACTTGAAGTTTAGGGTCCAGGGATGGGGAATCGTCCATTCTTGTTGTATACACCATAGGACACCAGGCCTGGGTAAGCCTCCCATGATTCGCTTTAGGCATAAACAGATAAACTTCATTAACCCCGGCAAGCCTCCGATGTTACAACAGGCTTGCCAGGTCAACAAACTCACTGTTGTTACCTCCCTTTCTCATAAAGCCTTTACATAAGCGATTTATTTTTGTCTTATTCCACCACGCGTACATGTATATGTTTATATAACTATCTGAATATAATTATGTTCCGCTTTAAGCTATATCGTGTTTAATATTGACTTTACTATAATATTTTCATTGCATAAAAACTAAAAGCAATAAATCAAGCTGATTTTAATATTAAATATATATTATCTATATGAAATTCTGTGAATTTGCAGTGTGGTCTCGTCTAAATATGAGTTTGTTTGTTTGATTGTTGGTTTGTTTGCTTGCTTGCTATATTGCTTGTCTGTTTGTTCGCCTGTTTGTTTGTTTGTTTGTTTGTTGTCTTTTTTTGTTTGCTTGTTTGGATGTAACGCTGCGTTGAAGTATACTTAAGTTAGCACCCTGTCAAATTCCGGGGAACGCTGGAAAGTGATATGCTCTGGAGGAAGCTGTGTGCACATTTTTAAAAAGATGAAAATAACCACGGTCAGGAGTGAGAATGTTGTCGCGCGCGATCAATCTTTGGTTAATTAACGCCATGCGAACTATTTTAACGGATGTTAAATGATCTGTGTGAATATTGTGATTATAAATTTGTTCAATTTGATTTGATGACGCATCCACTATTTCTTGCAATGATCGGTTTGGTTCCCCTGGTTTATACACGATAAAACACATGTATATGGGGTGGTCTGTCGACAGGAAATAAAAACAAATAATGAACAATTCAACACCGGCGTACAATCGATTCGATATTATCCGCTTCAGACAATTGAACGTATGCTCTTTCCGGTTGGTTGGCTGGATGGCTGGCAAACTGGCTGGCTGTTACGCTGGGTGACTGGCTGGTACGCGGGTACGTTGGCTGGACGGTACGCTAGTACGCTTGCTGTTTCACTGGCTGATTGGTTGATAATTCACCCATTAAATGATAACTGTTGCTCCATTGAAAAAAGTCGTCACATGATTGAAATACCTTTCAGTATGCGATGTTACATCATTGGCGTGCAAACATAGACATCTTCAGAAAACAAACTAATCAAGAAAGCATGGGACTTCCATGTTTCCCAGATGCAAACTAATTTTAATACAATTGCCAGTGGGAACGATTCTATTGACCTTTACCGTCAATGTACTGTACTAATGACATGCTAACGTTATCCAGAGCGTCTCCTTTACATGGACAATATCTAGAGAATTCACTAGAATATAATTGTTATCAGTTCACTTTAATAGACCTGTAAAACACGCCAGCATACACAGTGGAGTTGAATTGATTTATCTATTTTCTTAAAAGACTTCATAGGTTACAATCTTTACCTTTTACCGACCTGTTACTTTGGCGCCAGCATAGTAGACTAAGCCGTTTCAAATGTACAAATGTGTGTTTGTCTTCATGTTAAACGGGATATAAGTGGGTATAAGTAAGGGTTTGCTGATAAATAACTCGGTGCTGAGTTTTGGCCTTAAGGTGGTCCTGGTTCTAATGGCGACATGCACAATCCTTTTTCTGCACATTTAGAAAACATATATGAACGGAAACATATTAGAATTATGTACATTGCCAGTCCACGGACAAACAATAAAGCAATCAATCCATCTATCAATCCATCTATCAATCAATTTATCAATCAGTCAATCAATCAATCAATCAACCAATCGATAACTCAATCGCTTAATATATCGGTCAGTCAACCAATCAAGGTACTTAAGATAAATCGCGTTGATCATAATGTGCTGATTCCATGATTACATCCAAGTTTGGGGCGACATTGAAACCTTCTGTCTGACTCGACGAGTCATGAAATTTCCGGTCAAGAGGATGGACATGGGATCAGTAAATCGCCGATAAAGTGGTATTGAATATTATTTCGCCAATCAGTCATTCTATTGATCAATCAATCAATCAATCTATTTATCAATCAATCAATCCATTTATCAATCAATCAATCTATTTTTCAATCAATCTATTTATTAATCAATCAATCAATCAATCAATCAATCGATCGATCAATCAACCAACCAGTCGATCAATCAACCAATCAGTCAACCAATCAGTCAACCAATCACTCAATCAATCAATCAATCAATCAAGCAATACATCAATCAATCAATACATCAATATATTATTCATTCATTCATTCATTCATTCAATCAATCAATCAATCAATCAATCAATCAACAAACCAACCAATCAATAAATCAATCAATCAAGGTGTGGACGAGGGGTCTTAAGAGGATAAAACAAGTTAGCAGCTAGGCTATATAAATGCCATCTTCCCTAGGCAAGTCTCCACGAAATTCTGTCATACGCCTTGCCACACTTACCCCGTTGCGGCGGTCAGACAAAGATCAAAGCAAATTGAAAAAAACGAAGA
>JAQQZZ010012924.1:0-11476 GCA_030265115.1 Mopalia vespertina | reverse complement strand
TTGGGGCGACGTATGCCACAGCCCAGCAAATAAAAGAAGTGCAAAACAAGATGGCCCGGGTGTATCTTAGAGTCAATCTCTCTACGTAGGAAGTAGAATTGATTTTATTTTTGAATGACCGCTGTAGGGCAATTACAAGATTTGAAGCCTTCTAACTCAGTAGCTAGTTTCGACTCAGCTGTTTCGCTGTTATTTATATAGACGTAGCATTGTGTGCGCAAACCTATCCTAACCCACACCACCTTGGCGAATCAAGAAATAACAATAAATAAAAGACCGGGAATAAATAAAAGACAAACAAATACGAAAAGTGAAAAACAGAGTGAACTTTCAATGTGAGGTTTATTATGGACTAAACTGGATTCAGTGCTGACCATAGAATGTGTTTGTCAATTTTGTCTGCCAGACATCCACAGACCGAGGGTGGCACGAAATATTCACACTGGTTGCCTTTGTTTATCCCATTCAAGCCACTAGCATGTGCGTCTTGAAATCAGCACTTAGAAAAACTTTCAGTTTGTAAGTTTGAAAGTGCCATCTGTGGATATATCACGATGCAATCGGAGCACTCTTGTTAAACCACGATCGGAAACGAATGGGCCTTATAAATCACTCGCTTATATCGTTGATATGTTTTTGTTGCTGCTGTTGTTAAAGTACTGTCTTCCTCAAAAAGTGGGCTATGAATCGTCATACTATAAGCATCAAATGATGCCAAATTTAACAGTGAAAAAAAAAACATGACGTAGTAGCGATTCAAATTGAATGGTTTTAGTGGGAGAGAGACAACAAGCAAAATGGCACATTATCTTCCCGAATCAAACTTTAATTCTTCTTCCAGTCATAACGCTTGACACAGCGTTAATGTCAAATTTAGATTGCCAGTCATTATACCTTAGAGTAAAAGTCTCGTCTAAACAAAGACTGGTTTGATATTTATTTTAGGACTCTCACGATGGATACATCGTATTCTATAGCACAACACAGGTAGGGGCATGCACACTTGTAATAGAGCATAGTTTGACCCACGAGTCGAACCCATAAAACTGTGCATTTAGTTCTGTGTATTCTATAAAGCCCCTAAGCATATTTTTTAACATCCTCAATAGATTTATGTTATTTTCCAAACATACCCCTGTAATGGAGATGTACGAAGTAAAAAATCCAATATCTGTTAAAGAAAAAAAATGTAATAATTAATGTCCAGCAATATTTATTCAATAGTTGGAAAATATTAATGTAATCATATATTTAAATCTTTTTGAAAAGGACTTATGACGGTGTCAATTTTATTTGTATTTTAAGATAAATTGAGTTATTTATTGACATCGATCTTTCTTTCTTTGTTAAGTGATAAACAACGCCACAGTGTTGATGGGTATGCCGTTTATGGAACTGACGGGTAAAAATATCTGGGTATGTAGGTACCACAGTTCTTGGAACTGACGGGTAAACCTATGAATCGGTTGAACAGTTTTTCAAAATAGGGATGACTTACTACAAAGAAACTGAACGATGTATATGATGATTGGATATTTTCTCGTGAAGATGTTGTGATATGATGATAGTGAAAATAACGCGAGAGATCCAGATGATAGAAGCCACGATGAAAAGAAGGTCAGAGCGAGTCCAAGTTTGTGGCGTAAGATAGGTTGGATAGATCTCATCATGAAACCAGCACTGCTAAACGAAGCTGTGATTTCAAGTGAAAATACAAGTCAGATTGCAACCGCAATATAATAAAACATTTGAAAGACGTCACAATGTCAAATGTAGAGCACATGAGAATCTAAAACATGACACGTTTATTGTGTTATTTGTGTCGACTAAACACATGGTCTCTTTGTTCGGCAGACCGTAGCTTATTATACAACAGCAACACGCGATACTGGTGTATACGCCGCGAACTAAGCATATGGAAATTAGATTATAACACACAATTCCTGTTGTATATGATACGGTGTTTTTTGCTCAGGGAGGGATAGAAGTCGTTTTGTTGAGTACCCTTTAATACAAATTTAATTTTTAATTAACCAATATTAAATTAAATTATGCTAGATGAAACATACTGAATAATTCAATATCATGCAACCTACATTCTTAAAAATTTATCCCCACACGTAGAGCCACATACTAATATATTAACATTTGCCATCAATTCAAATTCTAAAAGAGGTATCAACAAATGGTAAAATATTATAAGCTATTTATGCTTGTAATGCGCCCTATGGTTGTAGGAAATTGGTGATATTCTCCCACATATATATCGAACTTCTAGACCATGGCCCTTTCAAGTAAGTTCTAAATCATAATCAGTATCAACAACATACTTTAAATTCTGGTTAAAACATTGACGCTACGATATATTACAATTTTTCATCTTAAATTTGATTATATAGATAATAAACAAAAACGTTGTATTCTTATTGAGGCAATTACAGAACAAAGGAATTGACCATTGTCAGTTTTCAAGAATGGGAAGGGATTCTGAATAATGGTTTCTTTGAACTGGAGTTTCTTCCCAAATCGGTCATTGGTTTGTCTGACAAAACATATAGCAAGCACTATCAAAAGTTTACAAGCGAAGCCCTTCTTAATGTTCGTACAAATCGCATTCCACGGAAGCCAGTTAGTGCCACGGATAATATTATTTTAAAAATAAAGTTCTCGTTCCTTTGAGATTTTTATTTTAAAATCGCTTAATTGCGAGAACATAATTCACGTAATTTCAATAACATAATTCACATAATAACGATAATTTTGTTTTGTAAAAAAGTATTATCCGTGGCACTAGCTGACTTCCGTAGCATTCTAATTAGAAGAAAATAGTTAAATCAATTATTTATTAATACATTTTATACGATTTCATATTAAATCTAAAAAAACTTTGCATCAGTTTTGCAGTTGAAACAACAACAAGAAGCTTGTTTTGGGTAAAAAAAATAATTTTCCATGAAATATGTAATTATTGTAGCTTAAATATGAAATATTGAGTTTTTTATCATTTGAAAAAAACAACCACTCACTTCTATCAATCCGTAAATTGAGACAGTATGTGTTCTGATGATGATGAACATATGAAAACATCAATAGCACCGATTTCTTGATCAGAGCGAGTCAATTGCGTTAACCAGTCGAGTGCATGAAGTCAGAAAACTTACCTTGCGTCTGTGTCACATTGAAGGTTTCTTTCAAAGCTAACGCATACGTGCTGAAGGCAAAGTCGTATCCTTGTAGAATTGAGCAAATTAAGCTTATTAAAAAGCCTATCAACAGGTACGTGTTCATCTTAGATATGAACTGATGCGCATAAGGAACTATATTTAGGTCCTCTTATATTTTATATATACATAACTAGTATGTGTTTTTTTAAATACAGGAACCATGTCCCCATAGAAAAACTATGATACGATTAACAAAAGATAAACACACAAGTAACGCCCCTAAGTGCTATTAAAAACTATGAATAACCTCATGAAACCCCTCAAAAAGAATACATGTGCTAGTATTATGATCTTTTTACTTTTTTTCAACCAGTTTGTTTATGTTTTGCGCAAATATCAGGGTTATCTTATTTACAATGTACTACAAAATGGATCAACAACATTTTTGAAGAAAATTTTCAGGGGCATTCCCTGATTGGTACCACTTGGTTGCTGCTGATACAGCAAAATAATTGCCAATACCATTAAACAATTGACGAATGGTCGAAACGTCAAGCTATTGGTGTATCTGTTGATTCGGATAGAATTTAAGTGCACATAACTGTGTAATTTAAAGTGTTTTTCACTTAACGGCTATTATAGGTTCAATAAGAACTGTTAAAAATATTGGACTAGGCCTACTGACCTTTCTGACACATTCTATATGCCGAACGAGACTTCAAATCGCCCATACGAATTGTTCACAGTGCAGAAATACGGTTCAAGAATCTGTTGCCAGTCAGCTATATTTCTCTCCTCCACACTGGCTATAGACATGAGCGTTTAGCAGAAGTCGATGTCTTAGACATGTAAAGGGATACAGAATTTATTCGATGAGGATATTAAACTTGCATTAAGCCGGTTAGTCTATTAAATTAAATATTTGATTTCTACTTCAGCATCCGAAGTAGCCAATTACACAAATTTGGACGCTTTAACTATGTAGCTAGAATTAGAGTGACGTCCGATTATCTGTTTCAACCTGGATGTTATTATACAGTAGCCGTTCAGTTCCACTGATCATTTTCGTATAATATACAAGTATGTCTACTGTAACCCCTTAAAAGCTTTATATCTCTCTTTCGGCACTTTGTTTTGCCATCATCAGGAGTGAATTGGTGACAGGTTCTCTTTCTATATAAAAACCACAATTCCGTTAATAATCTGTATAACCACAACTCTCAATGTATGGGTGAAACTTGGACATTATGGGTGAGTTACTTTAAAGTGCATAAAACAAGATGGGCAAAGCAATTAACATCCATGCACAATGCATGCAGAACAACATAAAACAATCACTATGTACATATACATTAATAATAAGCCCAGTTAGCTAGCTAGTGTGTAAATAGAATGTGGAGAGATAGAAAAAGTTATTCCTGTGTTCAACATAAAATGGGGCATGAATGTCGGGGTAGATAATCGATGTTAGCCTACTATCTGAAACGGGCTAATTCTTTGTAAGCTTTGATTCCTTGATTTGTTATTGGTTGACAGCGTCTTATATCCAGGTAGTCTTTAAATTGTAGGGTTGACCAGTGCTTTTCCCGGTCAATTACACATGTGTCACGGAGTGTTAAACCAGGCCAGTCTATTGGTGTTTTATCATTTAATAAATCTGGTAAACTCAGCATTAATTTCAAGTAATTTCAATAACGACAAACAGTGATATGTTCGAAAATGTACTGTTGCCTGTTGTATGTTCTTTTATTCTTGTAGCCAAATTGCTATCTGTTTTACTTATATACTCAGATTGGCAAGCCGGACATGTGAATTTATAAACAACAGAGTTGAGACATGGTTTTGGGGTTGCATCTTTTGCATTCGGAAAATAGCTAGTTTATTTATCAGTTTTCTTAGCCTATGTATGACTTGAAGAGCTATGAATGAATCCCCTTAGCCTATGTATGACTTGAAGAGCTATGAATGAATCCCCTTTGCCTATGTAAGGGAGAGCCAGATTTTGGTTGTTTCGTCTTTTTCGTAGCCGTGGCCTTGTTTTGGAATGGGGCAAATTGTTTGATTAGAAACGCAAGAAACTGTTTGATATTGTCAAGTTCATTGGTGAGTTGTGCTAGATAAGAGCATAACGCTTGTGTGCACTAGAACCAAGCGTTCGTACCTACGCAGCTTTTCTGAACCATGGTTCAAAACTATCACAGTGTGCGAATTGGCCAGTGTGGGTGGGTTTACGGTATACAGTTATATAATCAGCTGGGATGCGAAGATCCAGAAAGTAAACATTTTTATTGTCGATAAATTCTTCTCTGGTGAACATGATTTGAGAATGAAAAGAGTTAATCTTTTTTTTTTAATGATATTACAATTTTCAGGTTTTGCTAATACTAACCTGTCTCAACAAGTACCGAAATATATAGATTCGTATTATTTGGATTTTTTTCGGGGTTACACTACTTGTGTATTATACAGTAATGCTCCATACGTTTTATGATGGTGTCCACTAAGACCTATAGAGGAGTACACCAATTACTACTTTAATTCCAGTTCTATTTCTCAAGACATTTCAATTTTTGCCGAAAAGGGATTTTTGTATATGTGGCACAGATTAATTTCTTCCTAGCATATTTTTGTTGTTGAAATATATATCTAGTCCTATCGTTGTTGCCTTAATCTACGGTGTTGTTGTTGTTGTCCTCTTTTGTCTATCTTTGTTTGTTTGTGCTTTGCTGTATCTCAAATATTATATTGCAAAAGATACGGATACAGTTTGCGAACACACATTGTATGGTGTATTTTTGTTAGTATAACAGTTGACTTGGATGCGCCAAAAACTACAAATTGTGATAATAGGCATCCAGGTATTATAACATCAGTTGGTAATTAAGAAAAAAGAAAATCGTCACCTAATGTGTAAATAAAAATAAATGTTGTATTTTAAATCGAAATGAAATATTTTTTACACGATTTACATGTTTTTGTATTTCCTGATGACATTACACAACAAACTGAAATGAAAGTAAAAAGTTAATGAAATACGAGATCTACAGTGTGATGTAGTGTCCATGGTTGAGATTTCATGTATGCCACTGCTAGCATACATGAATGTGTGTTTGGTCGTTTGGATACTACGATGTACTTTAGGTTAAATCCTATATGACGGCGTGTCAATCCAAAGGGTGAAGGAAACCACTTTCAACGTCACTGATAAGTGATGCTCGCTTGTATCCGGAAGACAACCTGCAGCGAATATTGATCCGGTTAAACTATAATCAGCTTTTTTCACATTCCGACAGTCAAATAATTTTGTATTCATTTTTTCAGTCAAATATAATACATTACTAACATTATTTCTCTTCTGTTTTTTATCGTTTAAGTACAGTTTGAATCATTTGAAAAACTTCAATTCCTTTTTATTTGGCTATTTTTTTATTATATATCCACAGTTCTTCAAGACTGAATTTCGCCAAGCTGGTAGCACAGCACATTTATGTGCGCTTCACGAGAGTGGCTCACTAATCAGCTCTAGCTCTTAATCTCACCGGCTAATCTTTAATCCGCTTAAACAACGTTCCGACAGTCAAATATTATTTTTATTAATTTTTAAGTTAAATATGATACATTAGTAATATTATTTTCTTCTTTTTGTATCTTTTAAATGTAGTTTGAATCAACTAAATAGCTTCAGTAGTTTTTATTTGATGAATTTTCAATAGAGTTTCGCTTGTATCAAGACCAGACCTGTCAACAGCTATGGGTATTAACTCGCCAGCTTATTTACAATCCGCTTTGCTTACAATCTGATAGTCAAATAATTTTTAATAATATTTTGATTAAAATATAGTAAATTACATATAATATTTTGTTCTCCTCTTTATGCATTTTGAATCCTGTAAACAGCTTAAGTACTTTTTATTTAATAAATTTATAAAAAGAATATCCGATGAGAGGTCAGGTCAGAGTTTGGCTTGTGTCCAGACCAGCCCGGACAGCTCTTATCATTTTAAGACAGTTTGAATGGTCTAAATAGGTTTTATTTTATTGAGTTCAAATAGAATAGAAATATTAATAGCACATTTTATTTGACAACTGATACACGAAGAGGTGAATTTCTCTACAGTTTCGATGTATATGCCTGTTGTTAAGGGTCACTGAGCACAGCTATTCGATCAGACAGGTTACCAGGCGTTGATCAGGTATTTGTAGACTGTGCGGCCATATATGTGCCGCAGGTCAATATATGCGTGGAGTACAAAGCTCAAACCTGACTGGTCATGTATTTGTCACAGTGGGCCGAGGCCCATAAATGTGGAGTGCAAAGCTCTGAAACTGTGCATTCGGTTCTGAGTATTCTTAAAAGCCACACAGAAACTTTTTAACATCCTCCATAGATTGTTTTATCAGAGCTCTCGTCGTGTGCGTGTTGTATTTGTTTTTACAACTAAATCAATCATTTGCCAAAGTGATAAAGATAAAGTGAGAATTAATAGCATAAAAAATTGCCAATAAAAACACTCTGGTCCATAGCCGACATTTGCGAAAGACGTCGATGTTATTTCTCCGTCATATATAAAGCCTGTGAATAACTGAAATATTATGATAGTCACTCCTCCTACAACAAAATAAAGGCTAAAGATCGTTCCGTATCTGATACGACCAAACTTAGACAGCAGGATGCCTATTGTGACTGTTATGTGTATCCCATGACAGACGCCAAAGAGACAAGCTATGATGATAACTGTCGTTTCGTTCAGAACCAGCAACCCCTGTACTAAACTAACCACGAAGCTGACATAGCCAAATAATAGTAACATAAATCCGTTAAAAATTATGCCAGATACAATTTGTAAAATGGCTATTGAAACAGAAAGAACGTAAACAGTTACCATTGCGTTTGACAGACGAATCGATTGGGCTACGGACGTTATATTGTTAGTCAATGTTGTTGTCATAGCCATTGACAGGCATGAAGGCCGGAAAAGGCGGTGGAAGTCAAGAGATAAAAAGATATTATCTGCCTTTAATTTATCTATGGGATGTATCGTGTTGTTCTGTTCTGAATCCTCAAAATGTTCCTCTTTACTAGCGGAATCTTTAGTACAATCTACGATGTTCACGCAGAAACTAGCAAAATGCCTACGAAAACAAACGCCAGACAGGATGCAGCAAGAAAAAATCCGTCAAGACCTTCGAAGAAAAACAATTCATATAATTCACCGTAAAATATCTTTGCAAACGAGAATAGAGCCAAGTACAAGCTTACCACTTTTGCTGAATGCCGTTTGGGAATAGTTTCCAAACATACCCCTGTAATGGAAATGTTCGAAGTAAAAAATCCAATACCTGTTAAAGAAAGAAATGAAACAAATGAGATGCCCAGCAACATTTATTCAATAATTGGAAAATGTTAATGTAAAAATAGATTAAAAATCTCTTTAAAACGCCTGATGACGTTATAATAAATTATCTGTAGTTTTACAAAAATTTGAGTATTTCTTTATTTTGTTGTTTCTTCTTCAAGTCAACTGATGACAAAACCACAGTTGATGGAACTGACGGGTAAACCTATGGATCGGTTGAATAAATTTATAATAAAGGGATGACTTACTAGAAAGAAGCTGAACGATGTATATCTGGATTGGATACTCTCTCGTGAAGATGTTATAATATGAGAATAAGGAAAATAGCCCGAGGGATCCAGATGATAGAAGCCATTTTGAAATGAAGATTAGAGCAAGTCCAAGTTTGTGGCGTAAGATGGTCTGGACAAATCCCACCATGTAACCAAAACGAAGCTGTGAGTTCAACTGAAAACACAAAATTAAGATTGCAACTGCAATATCAAAAACGTTTGAAAGACGTAGGGATGTCAAATATAGAGAACAGAGAATCTCTAAAACACGTTTGTTCTGTCCTTTTTCTCCAAACCTTATTGCATATAATTCCCCAACACAAACAACAATTTGGAATTGTCGTGCAGCACGAACCGCAGTGCAGTTTATTTCGAACTTACAATAGATAAACATATATGCCAACCATAACAAGACACATCAAATACAAAACATACCATCACCATCTTACGCACAACATGAGTTTAGCTCAAGTTTCACACTTGCTTATTTATTTTCGTAAGTTTGCCTTAAATGGACTCCTCATTGATTCGGATGAGTGAGTCACACACTGTGGCTCCGGCAATCGCAGGGTTGGTTTTTACCAGGTTTCCTCCCGGTTTTCCACTGTAATGAAGCAAGGAACAATGAAAAGTGGACAATCCGTCGTCATATAAGTGAAATACCCTTGAGTGCGACGTTAAACCCCAATCAAACAAACATTGATTCGGGCCTTTAACCCACATTTAAACCGGGCCTCTTACCCACATTGATTCGGGCCTTTAACCCACATTTAAACCGGGCCTCTTACCCACATTGATTCGGGTCTTTAGCCCACATTTAATTCGGGTCTCTAACCCATATTGATTCGGGCCTTTAACCCACATTTTACTCGGGCCTCTAACCCAGATTGATTCGAGCCTTTAATCCTAGCTCATTTAAATTTGCTTGCAACTCTTATATGGTAGAATCGCGGGGGTGGTTTTTACGAGGTTTCCTCCCGGTTTTCCACCGTAATTAGGCAAGTAGCAGTGTGAAGTGGACAATCCGTCGTCATATAAGTGAAATACCCTTGAGTACGACGTTAAACCCCAATCAAACAAACAAACAAACTTATATGGTAGAGTGAAAAGGGAACACCCTGTCTCAGGGGCCTCAAACCCCTGAATGCTGCTATCGAGCTGCAACCCAAAGAATATATAAGACTTTTATCACAGAAGTACACACAGTACCTTTGACAAGGGCACAGATGCTTTTACATAGGAAAACTGAAGATACAAGTTAAAACATCACAATTTCTTTTAAAATAAATACGGAAAGTTAATTTTAGGCAGCACTCTGGTTCATGCCACAGACGAGAATGAACATCTATTCATGTACCATCTATATTTAGACTCTGGCTATAACAATAGCTCATGGACTATAGGTGACCAACCGCTATTGTCCTTCCACCCATCACATGGACCCGGTGCCCCTACCTCCCCTCGTGAATCGAGTTCCCCGTGGAGAAAGTAATTTCCCTTGAATTCGTCCAACTCAAACAAGGGAAATAATATGTGTCACTAGGCACATGGTCTCTTTGTGCGGTAGACCTATAGCTAAATATACAAGAACGTGCGAGATTGGTGAACGCCACAATTTGAGCATCTGAAAATTAGATCATAACACACAATTCCAGTCTTATATAATACAGGGTCTCTTTTGCTCAAGGAGGGATAGAAGCTGTGTTGTACCCTTAAGTACATATTTAATATTTCATTAACCAAAATTAAATTAAATTATCTTCAGCGGCCCTTTATTAAATATTTCAATATCATAAACTCTAAATTCTTTTAAAGAATGCCCATACGTAGAGTCAAATAATTATATAGTAACATTTACAGATATTGAAATATTTTAAACTTTTTATACTTATAATGCTAGTTTTGGTTGATTGATGAAATTCTGCCACAAAAATCGAACGCCTATTTATAACCCTTTCGAGTAAGTCCTAAATCATAATCAGATACTTTAAATTATGGATAGAGAACAATTTGGAACCTAAAACGAGACTATGTATGTATTTCTAATAAACAAAGACAATTAGTTCCTGCCGATTACGGACCAAGAAATTGACTGTCAGGTGTCAAAAATTTCGATTACTTTAAACTTGAAAAAAAAACACTCACTATCATTCCCTTAAATGAGACAGCATGGGTCCTGATCATGGTGAATATGTCAAAACATCTATAGCACCGATTTCTTGATCGGAATCTGTAAATTGCGTTAACCAGTCGAGTGCATGAAGTCAGAAAACTTACCTTGCGTCTGTGTCACATTGAATGTTTCTTTCAAAGCTAACGCATACATGTTGAAGGCAAAGTCGTATCCTTGTAGAATTTGGCAAATTAAGACAATTGAAAAGCCTATCAACAGGTACATGCTCAACTTGGATATGAACTGATGCGCATAAAGAACTTTATTTGAGCCCTTTTAAAGTCACAACTAGTATTTTCTTTGTTAAATACATGACCCATGTCGCCATAGAAAAACAATGATACGATTAAAAAAAATAAACACACAAGTAACGCCCCTAAATGCTATGAATACCCTCATGTAACCCCTAAAAAAGAATACACGTGTATGGCATGCCGTTTTATCACTTCTACCTTTATTCTACATATGTCGAATTAGTTCTGCTTTTATTTTACTTATGTACAATTCTTT
>JAQQZZ010012913.1:0-11477 GCA_030265115.1 Mopalia vespertina | reverse complement strand
TCTACTGTAATATTGGCGCTTGTGTCGTTGAGGATGAACTGTTGTAAAAGGGGATAGGTGGACCTACTGTAATATTGGCGCTAGTGTCGTTGAGGATGAACTGCTGTAAAAGAGGATAGGTGGACCTACTGTAATATTGGCGCTAGCGTCGTAGAGGATGGACTGTTGTAAAAAAGGATAGATGGACCTACTGTAATATTGGCGCTAGTGTCGTTGAGGATGAACTGTTGTAAAAGGGGATAGATGGACCTACTCTAATATTGGCGCTAGTGTCGTTGAGGATGAACTGTTGTAAAAGGGGATAGATGGACCTACTGTAATATTGGCGCTAGTGTCGTTGAGGATGAACTTTTGTAAAAGGGGATAGGTGGACCTACTGTAATATTGGCGCTAGTGTCGTAGAAGAAGAAATGTTGTAAAAGGGGATAGGTGGACCTACTGTAATGTTGAATTTTTCTTTTATTAGATGACTTGTTTTGTGAATGTTGGAGTTCCGAATTCAACGAGTAAAAAAACCATTTAAGTGAAATTTTGTAAACATATTTAGTAAACTTGAAGTCGCTAAACGAAAACATCGGCCATTCATAATTAAATTATGATATTATCGGATTAGCTATGTTTGTTTAGGTTAAATGTTTGTTGGCACTGTCCTGTTAAATACAATTGTAGATTATAAAAAAATACATAATTGCAGTTTGTAATAGAAATCGATGTTTTTCAAAGAAATCGTCACAAAAGATATGAAGCACTGCAAATAAAGAAATTTAGAAGACTTTTTACGACTCTAGATATATGGTTAAACAGGTGTGCTGAGAAATTGTCATGAAACAAATGAAGTGCTGGTGATAAACTAGCTACTGAGTTTGAACGCTTTTATGAGTGTAATTGCCCTACAGTAGAATTTGAAGTAGGGATAAATCGTGAATTTAGTAGACTTACCGGCCTATAACAGGTTTAATTTCACAATCGAATAATTTCTGTATCCTTTTATTAGTTAAACATGCCTTAAAATTGGAAGTTACAGGACCTTTCACTAAAATTTCCAGTCTACAGTGCAGGTGGAAGAGAGAAAACTGGTGGTTTAGCGACAGATACCTGAACCGTATTTCAGTATTTTTAACAAAGCTTATGGCGATTTCCAGTCTCGTTTGGCTTATAAATGCGCCAGGAAGTTCAGTATGTAAAATATTATTGGACAGAGCTAATTGAACCCATAATAGCCGTTAATTTAAAACAACTTGAAATTACACGTTGTTGAGCACTCTAACTCTGTATCTCTAAATAAGGCTACATTGTATGATAGACTATTAGAGATTCAGAACTCTGCATCTACTGAAAAATTAAAAACGCTTCAACGTTTGCAAGTGTCTCTAGTAATACAGTTAGACAGATGTTTAAAGACACGGGATACGACTTCATGATTACAGCACCAGAACAGGAATTATTGTATTGTAGTCAAAATGGGAACAGCAAGTCTAAACAATGGATTCAATGCTATCGCATTTTATTTGATAAAATATATGAAATAACACGAGTACGGTGCTAGTATCTGCTCTTCAACGATTCTAGCTGTGTCTTTCTCTGCTTAATCTCAATTGATGTAACACGTTGGGCAAAGTAGTTTCTGGAAAATACTCTTTAAATGGTCATCGTCACGGCAATATATTGATCCAGCGTGACAGGACACTATTATCAAATCTCTTTTGTCAATGAAACTCTAGAGAGAGTTTTGGTTATTCCCTCAAAGCAAAAGTCGATTGCCACTTTTCATCAGGAATGCCGTTTTAAGTGACAAGTGAAGTGCGTTATTAGTATCGACATTGTTGGTATATGGAAGGTCACCTCAAGTCCTGACGTCGGTAAAAGGGATGAGAGTATTTTAAAGCTATTTCGGGGTAGCCAGTACAACCAAAATAACATCTTGAAAAGGCGTATAATCACATAAAAGGCATATTATATTGAAGACGCAAGCAGCGTGACTTTTAGCACGAATCATCGTTGAATGACGTTGATACAGAATTACTTTTTGGGGATTCCCAAACGTTGTAGTCTCACAGACGTGTGCCAGTTATTCTGGTGCTCTTGGAGCTAGGGCGCAACAGAAAGCATTTATGATTAATGACGTATAAATCAAGCAACGTGCCAAATCTCATATATTCTGTTACTACAAGTGTTGTTTTAATGTCATCTGATGTGTGTTTAAAAAGACAAAATTGAATCTGAACTGAATGGCAGTTATGACACATTGTGTTTTGAATGTATGGGTAGCTTTCATAATTACTTAGGGACCAGTTGGTAACTGACTTTGTTACTCGTATATGGTGAACTTTTCGTGCCATATGGCTTATCTATTTTCACCACTGACTATTCTTTAATACATATTCACCATCACCAATTTTTGTCAATTAATTAAGCCGGACCGTTTTGTTTGCGATTATTGTAAACATTCGTTGAATAGTATCCAATGTTAAAATCGATCATGTCGGAACTCTTTCCCTACCGGTACAGTTTTCTCGGAGGGAAATGGAAGCAATAATATTACATGAAAACTTATAATGTTAACCGCCCGATATTTTGTGCGCATGCGTGAAAATGAATCAAAGTACTCCACGGATTTTGTAAAAAAACAAAACAACAAAAGAAACAACAAAAGAAACAAAAAACATCAATATGCCAAACAAACCCGTTTCTTGGGTAAAATCACATTTGAACAAAACACTGATTCTTTCCTATGTATGATTTGTTGCAAATAATACAATTTCTGTCATCTGTAAATAATTTAATGTAGCTCCGATGACCTCATCATATTAACAAAGACTGGTCTTGAGGCATAAACAATAAACACATTGATAACTCAATCATATGCTGACAGTAAATCCTGAGAGTTACCTCCCGTGATGGATATCCTAGTTATTTTACGAAACGGAAGTGGCCGAGGGATATTCCGACATGAAAATCGATCATGTCGGAACATCCTTCGACACTTTCCGTACCGGTACAGTTATCTCAAAGGGGAATGGAAGCAATAATATTAGACGAAAACGTGTAAATGTTAACCGCCAGATGTTTTGTGCGCATGCGTGGAAATCAACCACAGTACACCGCGGATTTGTATATAAAAAAAATCAAACAAACCCGTTTCTCGGGTAAAATCACATTTAAATAAAACATTGTTCCTTTTGTATGTATGACTTGTCCAAATTTTGGCCGCTGTAAGTATTTTAATAATGATGTAGCTCCAATAACGTCATCATATCAACAAAAGAATAGACTTCAGACGTAAACAATAAACACGTGGATAACTCAGTCATGTGGTGAAAGTAAATCCATGCGTATTATATTACCTCCCGTGAAATGAACCGCTCTACATAAGAGATTATTTACGGTTCAGAAATGACCGAGGGATGTTCAGACATGCACAATCGATATGACTTGGAAAGTTTACTATGCGTGAGTTACAAAGTCACTCACCAACCTTACTCTAACATGATTATTAACGCTATTCAGACAAACAGAACACCATTTTTCACAACTCTTTATTACAGGCTATCTATTCGGGTTCGGATTATTTATTTTTTTATTATGTATTTTATTTTCCACCGTAAAAATTACAAACATATTTTTGTTGCATGAATACATACACCATTCATATATAGATATGGATTGACTTTGTGCAAATAGATCATGTTGCTTTCTCTCCACTTAATTATCTCTATATTATCAGGTAAAGTTCATTTGCATTAACTAAAGACGACGTCACACCTTGTAGGTCGTGTTCATTTGACTTATAACTGGATATTGATGCAGATAATTGAACTGTGTTTGGTATGTATTTAATATACTATTTATGCAAGTGTATTTGTTGTATAGTAGAACTGTATAGTAGCCTGGTTAACATCAGCTGTTATAGACTAACAGAAATGTTTATCACTCGCAGCAACTCAGAAACAAATCTTAACATACTGCTTTGAAAGCCTTGGTTTATTTGACGTTTAGCGTCAATATGAATGGGGTCGTCATATTCTGGCTGTTGATATGCTTCACGAATCGATATTAAAGAGAGGTGGACAGACTTACTAAAATTCCGATTCCGAGTGTTTGTATGCTTTACGAACCGATATTTACGAACCGAAGTTGACAGGCTTACTAAAATTGGCTTACTTTAAATGTCACAAATCGATACAGACAAGTGAAAAAATGAACCCAAACTGTGTTTTCTGTTACAGCTTTGGGGAATCTATTACAGTAACATGTGCGCGTCTTATAGTTGGACAAGTCAGTCGTTGAAATCTAATCTACTCCCACTCGAAATAAGCTTGTTAAATGACATGACAGCAAGCTTTGCATGGTGTCCACTTAGAAAGTTTTGACTTTCAAGGGCTTCCTGTTACACAAGCTGCCTGATACACGGACCCCTTGACTAGAATGCATGTCAAGCTGTATGTGTTATGTTGAACAAAACGAGTTGTCATGTTCTGACGACAAACGTGTTCCCATGTGCTGCTTCATAAGTAAACTGTTGTTGTTTCTAGATAACGGCAGCTAGCGATAGATAATAAGAAATTTCTAGATTGCATCACTTGCATCTTACATTAGTTGTTTAAAATTCACTGTGCAGATTTTTGCCAATAACGTAGTAAGCTATAAAATTTCTTATAAAAAATATAATTTATGTGGTTACGGTTAAGTAGTTCATAGATGTATTTCTCTAAGGACTATATAGATGGTTATTGCGGAAAAAAATGCCACATTAGAAAAAATAACACGCGTGTAAGTGGTCGAAAATTCACTGTGCAGATTTCTTTTAAAAAATTTAATTTAAGAGTAACACTTATTTTTTTTCCACAGAATTATTGTTTTGAAGGTGTATGGAGATGGTTTTTGATGAAAAAATGCTATGTTACAATATTGGTTGAAAATCAACTGTACAGATAAATTAAGGAACACATATAACAAATGTGCAGGTACATCTTTTTATTTGTAATATTTTTGTTTTATATCTGAAGGTGTTTATAGATTGATTTTGATGAAAAAACCATGTTAAAAATATGGAATAAATGGATTTTTTAAAATAAAACAAGTGGCTATTAGAGTCTTCAAATAGGGAGACAGATGAGAGTACAGTGACGAAGAGGAGACAAAATGTGAAGACAGCTAAGATTTTTTTCTCTCTTAGACAGGATCTGGTAATAGTCCTATCGTCTGGTTAATGCTGGACGAATTGACGATCGCTGTGATAGAAAAAGACGGGCTAGCGGAAGAAGCTGCGTACCACAGCTGGCTTTAGTCTATATTTTTTCCTCTTAACAACATGTTTATGGAATGCTCACGTAAACTGAACTTATTTTCACTGGAATTGTGTCGACTTAAGTCTGATAAGTTTTGTATAACAGTTAGAATTTTGTATTTTTTAAAATGATTTCACCAACAACAAACAGTTTATAGAGCAACAGTAAAATATACAAATAAAAAAAAGTAATACAAGTATATATAGATCATATTTATGTATATCTGACTAACATGAATCATAGTTGGGGGGAATAAAATCATGAAAGGCTTGTTTTATCTGTAGATAATACAAGTAATTATATTGCATGGTTCCATAATTCAAGAATGTTTTTACCTTTAAATTTTGCCAGCCTCGTGCTTCGATTAAAACTGTCATAATTTTTTAAAGATATTTAACATGGGCAAAACATATTTATCAAACCAATAATTTCGTCAGTATTTTTGTGAAAGATTATTGACGATTCGAGTCCAGGGGATATACGGTGCTCGTGTATGTAGGCAATGCTATTTCGAGAAATTACGCGAGAATAGAAGTGAGCTTCCTGTCGTTCTGGTGCTTTCGGAGCTTAGGGGGCAATGAGAAACAGTTCTGTCTTGTGATTGTCATTACTTTTTCTTTGTTTGCTACATGTGGCATCGAGGGCGATTTCCATCACACGTTTGGATGACAATCAGTCCTATGAGCGAATAACCTTTATAAGTACCCGTGAAACCCTCATCAAACAAACAATTTGTCAATGATTCATTAGTTGGATTCCTCATCTACAGAAAGCTTTGTATATTGTTTCGTTTCGCTAGAGAGGTTAGGTGGCTTTCGGAGCCATTGCAAAAATAATAAATATTAATTGAACTTTATTTTCAACACAATTATTACTTTTAGTTTTGTGTTAAAACATCCTTTGAAAACGACAAAGCAACAAACCACAAAACACGGTAAGCTTTTAAACGGTGGTTGGAGGGAGTTCCCTGTTGCCCTGGTGCTCTAAGAGCTAAAGGGGAACAGGAAGCTGATCTATTACTAGTGTCTTCGAATTGCGTCTTGTGATTGTCCTGTAACAGTCTATCTTGTCAAAGTTTTCATAAGGCGAGATGTCGTAGACGTAGGTAATTGATTATAATGATGCATGTAGACAGAAGGTTTGATTCGCTATTAGCTTTGTCGTTACTTTTAACTCCCCACACATCTCCGGCAACGTGTTAACACTACAAAGACCTCAAATATACTACGTGCATCACCTCGGACGCCATATAGGATCGTCGCCATTATGATATGTTTAAAATCAACTGATAACACAGTCCGCCTTGTGCCGAGAACTCACAACTTAGATTTGTTTAAGATTCAGAACATTATGTACTACCAAACTAAATTTGCATATTGTAAAACCATTTGAAACTAGCTGAGTGTGTGGATAATGTGCCTACGTCGACAAACCGGCTTCCGGCAAACAAAATGTACGATTTTGTTGCATATTCATACATCCATCGCGGCTGAACGAAGACATGCTATTGCAAATACGATAATCACGCGAGATTTGGCCGATTGTAATGTATGAGCTACTTGATGGCCAGACTGACCTCTATGACCTCCAATATTGGTGATTGTAATCCGTGTGACCTCTCAGTCAGAGGTCATGAGGACAAGCATGTGGACAAAACATAACTTTGACTTGCGAAGTTGGACCTATATGTTAATTAAATAATTATGTATTCAAAATATAATATTAAATGTGTTCTTTAAGTTAGTTCTGAATGGCAGTTGTTAATGGCAGTTGTCAGTGTTGATAAAAAGTTAGAGCAGAATAAAGACACTTTAATTTTTAAACCTGTTGAGCATACTACAAAAGGCAATTGTCAAACCTTTGACGTTCATGATCGTGGTAAAAAACAAACCGAAGTCATCGATGGCTTAGTGTAGAACAGATAAAACTAATAGAGTGTTGGGGGTAAAAATCGTGTAAAAGAATTGACAACTTTTGAAACGTTATAGGATCGATAAAATTCTGGTTTTCGTCTGATTTGGAAAATATTTACTTTAGCTGAGTAATCTGTATTCATTGTTTTACTACTGTACGACACCCATCAGGCGTATAGATTGCCATATTGACTGTAAACACCGTCATCAACCGAATTTCAACCAATCACCTACGAGCTCCTTCGCCAATGTGAGTGAATTCTATTTCAAGTGTGACATCACGTAACCCCAAGCCATTACGTAGACCTACGTCATTTACTGGTTTCATTATAATGTACTGCTATTAAAATATCAATTCGCCCCTCTCCGTGTTAGAGAGGTTAGTTGAGACCCGATCACATTGATTGATGCTTCCGCTAACTGAGAAAATCAGACATCATCAGTTTTTTTTATTGTCAACCTTCGAGTCATGTTATAAACTTATGGCCCATTAGGTAAGGAAAGTATGCTGTTGTTGTTGTTATTTGTCGGTCACACTCGAAACTGGTATGGGTTAATCAGAGGCTTCCTCTCTCTTTAAATGTCAAGGTCATATCTAAATGTTCAAGGTCACTGGACGCTAAATTATTATGGCATTTTACATAAACTAATTCCATTCATGGCTATGGAACATGATAAAAATATAACAATATGTACACATAGTAAAATAAATTACTTTTGTACCGAATAGAAATACAACCAAAAGTGTTGTTGAAAGCTTATTAAGGATTCTCAAGATATACTATAGATTCCTGACCACATCAATTGCTTGTTAGAATCGAGCGATATACTTCGCTGAGGACGGAGAATGTTCGGTAATTGTCGGTCGTGTCCGCTTGGAAAAATTGACGACTTACAGCCGTTATGCAAAGAGAATTTTTTTAATGAGACGTGGGATGGTTACATTTTGATCGATGGAACAAATGAGTTAAACACAATTTATGGAGAAAGGCGGAAAAGGCGTAATGGAAAACGGGGTGGCAATGAATCAACCTGCTTCCAAATGGAACTTGTCCACGATTGAAATTGAGATATAATAAATAAAACATATGGTTTGATCTTTGTTCTCTTAATAGTAAATCTCACCATAAGGTTGCCAAAGTTTATCAGTTGCCTGCTCTGTTTGGAAATACATTGAGTCTATTTATATCATAAATGGTGATTGGACTTTTTTTTCTTCAAGTGTGAGAAAAACCATGGATCATCAACACATTAATTTGGAGACAGTTTGATTTCAAGTTATTCAGGACAATTTATCATCTTCTTTTCACGATCATTTTTAACAACAGACAGAATATCCATATTTGACTTAGTCAAGAAGATTCACGTTGAGCTGTAATGTATATCAAAGAAGATTTTATGTGTAGGAGTCACAAAGTAACATGGCAGAATTTCCAACAATTACATGGTTACGTTTGTTCCATTTGTGTTTAGAGTCGTTTAATTAGATATTCTGTTTGGTCTGTTTTATTTTTTTGGCACACATTTGTTGCAGTTACCGAGGTCCCTTTATCATTATCATCCCGGGTTTCAACCGGCAAAAAATTTCCGAACTAGAATTTGTACAAACTAGAAGTGTAATTCCAAAATAACGAAAATATTGTTAATTTTCACTTTTGTAAAAGATACAAAAAACATTAATTGCTTTCAGATTTGGGAGCTGTGTGACTCGCCTATCAGAGGGTTAGTGAATGTTCGCTACCTAGAATCCAGATCACTAACCTTCTATTTTGTAGAAGGCCGGATGGCCGAGTGATTTAGGTGGCCGGCATTTACTTCTGGCGATTCGGTGCGTATCTATTGTCGTGTGTTCGATTCCCGGACAGTTTTCCACCTGCAACAATTACTGAACTAGAATTTGTTCAAAATACTGCTGATGTTAAATGTTACAAATGTATTTTGATTAACAATATCATTCAATGTTTTAAAAGTTGAGTAATTGGCATTCATTGTATCCATACTCTAACATACCGACTACGCTGTTGTCGCTTGCCATTTCCACTGCAAATACTTTCTTTTTTAATTTTAACCAATCACCTACACCCTTTTCATCGATAAGAATGGCCTCTATACTACCGGTCTGAGGTCACGTAGCCTCAATCCATACAATTTACTTTATTGCTGTCATTTTTTGTGGCTAGTCCAAACTTTCGAGGCCTAGCTTTACTAACAACTTAAATAATTAAATTGGAAGAGTTTTCAATTAAACCCGGCTTTTCACCTCGAGTAGCTAGAAGAGGGTTGGACCAGTTAAAACTTATTGATGTTTGTGCTACTGCTATCGATACGGATTCCTTAAAAAATTATCTTCATTTGAAGCGGATATTTCCTCCATTTAAGATCTTTCTTTTTACAAAAATATGATCGGTTTATTTGGTATAAAAACATCTGGCCTGAAATATATTTATGACGCAATTAAGTCCTTTTTATTTTGGCCAGATGTTTTTGGGGCTTATATAATTAGGCCAACCAGTAGGAGATACGTGTACAATTGAATACACCCACCGGTTTATCAGAGAATCTAATAAAAATGATGAAGTACAGACATGTGTTAAAAAAAGTTGCTGCCTCTAAATATATCGACATTTCTAATTGATAACCCGTCAAAAAAATTGAAGGGTATTTTTCACATTTTTTGTCTAGGTATGATTACTAAGGATTTAGAGCATCGGAAGTAAATCCAACGACATTTTCATATCCGGTACTGAATTAAAACTGTCCGTCTTATTGATCATACGCGGGTAACCTGCTTTATTTTTTCTTAAAAAAAATCCCAATCATATAAAAATGGCGCTATGGAATTACTTTAAAAAGTTAGACGTCAGACGCAAGAAAAGATAAACCATTAATCAAGAAAAATTACCGACGGACAGCTCATTTCGAAAATTGAGATGTGACAAAACAAAACATGTCAGTAGTGTTCGTACAAAACATACTTTCAGTAACATATTTTCGTGTTATTGGAATTATATGGCGGACTTCTGATTTTATTGTTACTAAAACACTGCTTACCTTTAATCACATGGATCTTGGCAATATATTAAACAGTGGAATAAATAACCAAATATAAATTTCCATAAGATTTAAAAAGGAATAAGTGAGGGTTTATATGATCGGGGCAGATGTGAATTCAATGAATGCGCGTTTACTGAAGAGAGTTTAAAGTAAAGTTAGGGACTTGATTGATCAGCAAAATTATGCAACAAATAGTGATGCCTGTTCACAAACCTTCGCAAAATTCGGGCATCATTTCCCAGGATGTTTAAAGAGGTCCAATGAAGGTGTGAGAATAGTCAAACAAATTGATTCAGTCACAATTGTGCCCATTTTGTAACCACCAAATACCATCTAGCTGTTCAACGAAGACAGCAACTTTGGGATAAACCTGCGTCATCACCTTCTTTCCACGAAGCCACGAGGCGGGGCTCTACTTATAGCCACAGTTACAACAAAAAATCCAGCTGCTTTAAAATTTGAAAATGTGTAATGTGGGTCACCATAACATAAAACAATGTTTTGATTTAAGAGTAATTAATTTTCTTAGTATCTTTAAAAATGAATTACATTGATCTACAGCTGAATATCATAGTCCTGGTGTATTTATACAACTGTTATTTGCCTGGCGCGTCCGGACAATTTTCGAATTTACCGAAAATCACCACATTTAAAATGGTCCTGGTTTATGACCTAGCAGTCTATACGCAAGCCATGGAGGTAAGACGGCGACGGCGAAAGAAAAAAACAACAGATAAGGTGCTTATCTGCTGAAAAGAGGAATGTTGTCCGAATTTAATGAAGCAGTCACCTGAAGCATTTAACTGCTCGTCATTATATATTAAGGTTAACAGGTGGTTCGCACCTAATATTCCTGATACGCATGAAATCGTACGTCATTCGTCTTCAGTTTGATTTGATTTGTTAGATTGGGGTTTAGCGCTGTACTTACGGTTATTTCACTCACATGATGGCGTGCCAGCCTAATGGGTAAATAAAACCACCCTCGACACCATTGGCAACAAACAAACTCAAGACGGGACAAATACAAGACAGTCACATGACGTAATGCAAAGACATCATAAGCAGAACGGCGTCCTGTTTCCCATTAGCTTTGAGAGCACCTGGGTAACCGGAAGCTCCCTCCAACCACCGGCTTCTCCTTCAGCAGCCCCGTGAGGGAGCGGGTGGGCCATGGCCCTGCAGAATATTCCCTCGGCTTCCTCGGTCGATCGTAAGAGGC
>JAQQZZ010012902.1:0-11477 GCA_030265115.1 Mopalia vespertina | reverse complement strand
TGTTGACATTTGTTGGTAGGGGACGGTAATTAATCGCCATTCATTACTCATAGCAGTAGGAATTGCATCCATCTTGACTATGTCGGCAGCGGCCAGTCACTGTTTGGGGCTCTAAATTACAGACTGGATGTTTCCGGTAAAATCATTGACTGGGTCTTTGACTCGTGCATTTCTTGCAATTGATACGAGTAGTACGTACTCTACAAGCAATGTACGAGTGAAAAGCCTAGTCAGCGATTTTACCGGAAAAACCCACTCAGTGATTTAAGGACCCAAACAGAGACTGGCAGCTTTCGACCCCAATTCCGAAAATGACTTCAGTGCCTGATAATGATGTTTATTTTGACAGATGATTCTTATGACAGTTCTGAATTTAAACTCGTATCTAAAAATCAGTTTTAAGGGAATAGTTGGGAAAAAATCGCCATGTTTGGGAAGAAACAGAGGACACCGAGTCCGAACCCACCTCAGAGGAAAGGCGCGGCTTTGATGCAGCAGGTACACTCATCATAATGATTTGTCAAATCCACATGACAACAATTGTAGGCTATACAACAACAACAATTATACACATTAACCCCAAACTTTGCCACAACATATACTGTTAAATCAAAATGCGCTATACGTAAAATGTGGCAGTTCCACAAGTTGTTATTAGCTTAATTTTAGTAATATATATATATAGGGCACGTAGCCTTACGTCTTCATTTAAGGTAAGACGTCATTCAAGGCTATAGGATTAACAACATAAGACAGATATGGCATATACATTAATAACAATTATATTTTTATTGTAGACATACATGTACATGTAGATAGTGGTGTATAAGCCTTATAAATTATACCTTAAAGTGATGTTTAACATTAATTTATTAAACAAGTCATAAAAGACACAAAATCAATCATTAAGTGATGTATGATCATCAAACATTATCTCTTAAATATATGCTCTCACTAATTAGTTAAATATGTTCCCAATATACCAACAGACATCTCTCACATAAGCCTAATTGTGCCTTAAACTCTATTTTGCCCATGAAATTGAAAAACAAAACTCCCCTTCAACCATCTTTCCATTTCCACTGTCAGATTTGCAAAAATTTAAAAGGCTTGTAAAAGTTTTCAATGACGTTTTATTTAGAAGCAGTGTTATGTCCAAGTTTCTAGAGTTGGTTCCTTAATCATTTGAAAAAACAATTGTGGTTTTTACTATTAGTTTTCCGCTATCGAAGGGAAGCGAATTTCTTGATAACCACTTCTTGTTTTTTGATAGGACACACTGTTTCATTTCATATGCCTGTATCATCATCAGGTGTAAATTGACTTCGAAGAGGAGAGGTTGAATATTATATACTAGTATAAATTGTAGTTAAATAAACAAGGTCTAATGTTCTAGTGTACAGTGTGGAAAATAAGTATAGATAATATAGTGGGAGGTCAGAGATTACTAGTTGTGCTAAATGTATGTGATTAATGTTCCAAAGTAACTGCTGGTGTAATCAACTGTCTTCAACATGCTTGTCTACATCAGTAGAAACTGATGACCACCTCATAATCTATCTGCCAAGTTACTCGCAATTGCGAACTAGCAACAAAATATTCCATTTATAGCCAATGCTCTTAACCTATGTGTGGACATTTGAGATATGATTGGATGAATAAGAATTATGCTGGATTTTCAATTTTAACACTGTACAAATTGTCATAAAGGAAAATAATGGCTCGTGAGATATCTTGTTGACAATAGCGAGTGACAATCAAACAAGCTATGAGTGCTATTGAGCGGGTCATCTCTTTCTTCTGATATCAAGAGAAGGGTTTAGAACTTTTTTACATCTGACAGTGGAAATGAATATGGACAATTAGCGTATATGATTTAATCAAGGTGACTCAACTCGTTGCCAATGGAATTTATTCTCTGTTCTGTTTTTTCCACCTTACGTTTGTACGACAGAAGGAACAAGATAGAATTTAAGGGGCAATAAGTTCCATACCAGGCACAGCAGGTTTTGAATAGAACCATACTGTCTTCTTTAAATTGGATTACTTTGCCAAAAGAGCAAAACTCTTGGTTTTTTTAAAAGCCTTTTATTATTAATATGCCCTAATGGTTGTGTTAGTGTGGCTGTTTGCTGTACACTGACTCTCATCATGTTAGAAACCAGATGCTCCAAATCTATGGTTCCTTCAGTGGTATTTTACATATAACATCATACATGTACATGTAAATATAATATATACTGTATGCACCCTTCAGAAAACCAACAATAAATCAATGTAATGTACATGTAATGCTATAAAAGAATGTGATGAGAATTGGTATTCAGATTCATCAGTCATCAGAGTGTTCTAGTCAGCTCTCGCATGTCTGACTGTAGGTAGTTGCATATATGAGATTATTATCAGTGATCATACATGACGTATCACTGGGGATCACAGTATGTATACATCTTACATGACTGTTTTTTTTTATTGAGCCTTCTAGCAAGAGAGACATAAAAGCTTAGCATAATCAAACTTATAAATGACAACAGCATGGTAAAACTGGGCTAGCTATAGCTCCTAAATATCATAAATCTGTGATAATATATTCATTACTTTTGCTACATAAAAGTATAGAGGAGTCCACTAACGAAATGTTTAAGTACAGCTGCCATTTATGAAATTTTATTATTTATGCAAACATATCATAATAATATGAATGTCATAATTGAGTAACCATAGTTGTTAGTATTTGCAGCTTAAGTTCTGAGAAAGCAGTCATGTCAGTTTACTTGACCCAGTTCTTACATATAACTGCATCAGTGTGGTGCACACTGTCTGAGGCTTGTGTTTAAATAGGTTAAGTGGATGTAGTTTATCAATGGGAATTTATTATCTGTGTTTGCAGTACAAACAGTTAATTTGGACTCTCATTGTAAACTTTCTGCAATATTAACTGAATTATTAGCAATGATACAATATTAGACCATTTAAAATTAGGCATTTGAATGTAGATATTGTAAGCTTATATCTAGATTAATGGAGCGATTGATATTCATTTCACCATAAATCTAGTGTGGAGAAGTATTAAGCATTTAAACACAGTTTCAAGTTTTATTGTTTTTTTTTAACAGTATATACTAAGATTGCATTAGTTCAAGAAATTGGTGCACTCCATTGAAAAGACACAGACCATCTATCGACCCTCCAGTATATGAGTGAGTCACACAATGTGGCTCCGGCAATCATGGTGATTTTTACAAGGTTTCCTCCCATTTTTTCACCGTAATTAGGCGTGGACAAGTATGATTCACTGTGTGAAGTGGTCATATTAGTGAAATACCATTGAGTACGACATTTAACCTCAATCAAACAAACAAACAATCTATTGCATTGAACTGGTTGATAGGTTTATATCTATACTAAAGAATTAGTCAGGAACTCAGGGCTGACAGAACTAGACAAGTATGGCTGTTTTGCAGAAAACTTAACTGTAGCAACCAAACAAGGTTGGAAGAAAGGAGCACTGCATAGCTCTAACTGAATATTCCTTTTACATCGTCAAATAGCCACTTTAAACACGCCGAGGTGTCTACAGTTTCAACTTCAAAAGTTTATTGCATACCCTTCAGTTTCTGCGTTTTCGCTCAGATGAAACAAATTGAACATACGGTTGTTTTGCTGTAAGGAAAACTTAAATAAACTACTTTTTAAGTTTTATTCTTTAACCTCCGTTAAATCTTTTGCTGCAAATTGTTTTAAAGCTAAAACATGCTAACTAAAGGTTATTTTCAAAGCTGATCCTCACATAATATTTTAGCCCGGTACCTCTCATCATGACAAATTACATCTACGTATAGCCTCAGTGCTTGGCTCATGTACGACCTTAATAAAGTGAAAGTTCAAAGTTTGCCATATGTGTGTTGTTGTTGTTATTGTAGATGGGACTGGGGGGTTATTCTGACATGTCACAAATGGAGAATGATCTGTATGGTGATGTGGAGAATGATGCAGACTTAGAAGCTGAACTAGCCATGATTCAGGGACTTGATCCCCCTCAACCAGCCACTGGAGCTAAACCAAAACAAAGTAAGTGCATGCATGGATATTATACTAAATGACAGTATAACTACATGTACTTGTAACTGAGGATTGCTGTTGAAAATTGTTGTTTCTCCAAAACAAAACATTTATTTGTATGCTGTTGACATCAAACTTCACTGCTGACAGGTTTGAGTTGGCCAGTTGACCTCTCATATTTGAGGTGGTGACTACAGGCTCTACAACGATTGCGACCCCGGCATGGATTTAATGAGATTTTCTCCTTATTTTCCACTGTATGTAACTTAGACACAGTGAGAAGCGAATGATCCCCCGTCATATGAGTGAAATACCCTTGAAAAGGCTACCCCAATCAATAAAACAAGCAAACATTCAACATTGTTCTATTGAATTTCCTATGCCTGAAATGTATATTGTCAATATGTCTAAACTCTTAACCTTGTTGATGACTAAGACAAACTATTTAACTAATCAATGGTGTTGTTGTTGCTATACAGAAATGCTGGACTTGTCTGCTCTGGAGAAGTTTGCCTCCTCTAATATGGATGACTTAGACGACGAGGATTTATCTGATATGGATGACCCTGATTTACTGGTTAGACTTTCCTGTATTATAACTGTTTCTGTTATAAATGTTATATTTTAAAATCAAATTCATAAGTATTAACCAAGCAATTTACTCAATACAATTGCCATTAGAAAATCTTTGTTTTGACCTTGAATTTATTTCTGAAGTGAAAATGTTCTCGGCATCCCAGAACATTCATTGGAGTGTGTGTTTGCAGGTAGTGGTTAGGTTCATTAAAAACATCCAATAAGCAGACACTTGGAGAGAGCTTCCTGTTGCCCTCAGAACTAAGGGACAACACAAAGGCGATGTATTGTGTCATGCATTTGTACTGCACCCTCTGATTGTCCTGTCTTTATTTGTTGCCAGTAAAGTCTAAGGTGGTTTCTTTCACCCATTGGGATTGCACAATGTCATATTAGTGCAATAACCTTATGAACAGTGTAAAACCCGAATGGAACAAACAAACAAAACAACCACTTGATGAAACCAGTCTAATAAACATAGTACATAAGTACTGTACAGGTATATAAAATAATTTCCATGTAATACAATACAACAAAAATGTGTTGACATAATCATCACATTGTGTTTTGATATATTTGAAGGCTGAGCTGGAAAACTTGACAGCTTCTGGTATTGAGGAGATGATAGATGCCCCCGCCCCAGCAGGTATTGCCCCTGCGGAATATGGCAAACCTGGTACTGATGTCATCATCCGTGTACAAGATCGTCTAACAATGTACAAAGAGGCAGTTGATAGTGCAAAAGCCAATAATGACCTCTCTAAAATAAGAAGACTTGACAGAGGACAAAAGGTATTAATGAGATACAATGTGAAGAACTGTCCGTTATTTGTCCAGAACATGGTTGGAATGAGTTTGTTGTTGCCCTGGTGCTATTGAAGCTGGTCTGTTTGTGGTTGAATTCTGTCCTGTGATTGATCTGTGTTTGTCCTGTCTTGCCTTCTTTGTTGCCAGTAGTGTCACGGGTGGTTTCCTCACCCATTCTGCTGGCACACCGTCTTGATGTGAAATAAACTAAATATAGCATTAAACCTTAATCAAACAAAACACAGTTATCTGTCAGTGGTCAGTGCCACTGTGACGTCACAACCTGAGCTTATTACAATTTACTTTATAATAATAATAATAATAAAACTTTATTTTCTGAGGGTTGATAAAACTTGGTCAACAGTTTGTTGAACTTCCCCGAGGCGCTGTTTTCACACACACACACGCATGCACACACTCACAAATATAGATTAAATAACCAAGTAAAATCTTGATAATGGTAATGGCAAAGTTATGGATTTTGTCTTCGATATAAAAATGACAATGTAATCATTCTGCAAATGTAGCTACTGTCAGGCACAACCAACAAAATCAAACAAATCCTAAAAACAACTGAACAGTACAGCCATGCTCTAAATATGCTTTCTACATGGATGCCATCAGGATCATGCTTCCATCATCCAGGGATGATGCTCGCACCATACTCCTATCCTACAGCCTTCATCCAACATGTTGGTGGCACCATCCTCAGATGTTTAGTGTAAAATGTTTGACACAGTTAACGAATATATCTTTTATGATACAAAACTATTAAACAAAAATAAATTGTAAGAGATAATTAAAAGAGAAAAGTTTGAAAAAATGACATTAAAGGTCACGACAGGAAGTCAAAGGATAGATGAGAAAAGAAGAGAGCGAGTGAAGTAACAGGATTGTAAATATGTGAATTTTTTTATAAATTTAGTGCTTGCTATATGCACATGTTCATTTGATAACCAATATTATGAAGGGCATCTTTGTGACCAATGCGCAACATGACAAGAAAGTTATATAGTAAAAAAACGCACTGTTGACCCTACTCTGATCAGCAGACCCTCCTACATAGATGTTTGCAGAATGATCCTCAAATGTTGAGCTCAGGTATATGTTGGAGTCATACGAGATGACTCGGCAATTGTGGGATAAGGTTTTACAAGTTTTCCACTTGGTTTTCCATGTTATTAATTTATGCAATGCAGAAAAAGAAGTCGACAATCCTTCATTACATAAGTGAAATACCCTAGAGTATGACTTCAATCCCAATCAAAGAAACAAATCATGTCAGCATGGTCCTGAGACATGCATTTACATATTTTTTCAATACCTCATAAACTCACGCACACATGATGGGCGCAGGCAGCATGCAGGGAGCTTTCTATTGCCATGATGTTCTCCAACGTCCGGCATCTGTTTTTACATCATACGATTGTCTTGCCTTGGTTTGGTGTCAGGTGTGGTTTCCATCACCCATTGGGCTGGCAGGGAAACCTAAAGTATGGTGTTAAACACAAATAAACAAACAAACTCACAAGAACCATTTGAGATGTGTCAATTTTCTCTCTTTCCAGACTCTAGAGGATATGCTGAAGAAAGCAAAGGCTGGTAAAGCTATAGATGAATCTGAGATACCTCCTGTGGTGGCTATCAAAGCAAAGAGTGTGACAACAGGTAACACTGTTTATCAAGGAAATCAGGAAATTCCTTTTTAATTGTATCTGATATATTGCATTTATAGGTTTTAAATCTTTGCAGTGTCTTGGGAGTGCACATTCATTAAATCTGATGTGGATGGTTGGGAGGGAGCTTCATGTTGCCCTGGTGTTCGTAAGGCTAAGGGGCAACATGAAGTTGATCTATTTGTGATATACTTGTATTGCGACCTGTGATTATCTTGTCTTTGTTTGTTGATAAACTAGAAAGACTCTATATTTAGTAATGGGCTATTGCTAATTTTAGTGATGTGTTACCATGCCATTTGAAAATGCCTGTTGTCTGCAGATATATCACATGGTTTCTACTTCGCTTTACACCAGGTACTGGCAATGCCAACTTTTTTTTATAATTCACCATGGAGATAAATAAATCAATAAATAAATATATTAATGCATGTTATTATTTTATTATTATTTTTATGTATATTTTAGATGAGAACACTACGGCTGGCAGCATGAATCTACCTACAGACATTCAGCCCATTAAACGTCCAATACCGTCCCCTAAGAACAGAAACGCAGATGGATCACCTGGTTCTAGTGGGTTGTTGTCATCTGCCAAAGGTCAGTATTCTGTTTAAATTTACCAGGAAATGTCAATCTAGTTGAATTTATGGCAACCAGTCACTCCTTCAGGATTTTCAAACATTACATATCCTCTACATGTTTGAAGGACCTTGATCAATGGGTGGGCAGTTGTGATACTTGCCATCATGAAATGTGCTGTGCTAAAAATTGGTCCTCTTAAATCCCTTAGATAACCTATAAATCAGTTTTCTAAACAAAGAATTAGGTTAACATGTACTGTTTTTGTATACATGTATATTTATTGCATTTATAAGCTTCTTTGTTAAAATAGAGTGTTTCACAAATCATACAGTGTAAATGTGTTATCATCTGTTCTAAAAGGTATCTAAAGTTGTCAGTGGCATCAAATAAATTCATTTAAACCGATGATTCTTAATAGTGAGGTTGCTACATAAAACATTTTCATAAACTGTCCTAAAAGATCACCATAAGGTAGCTCCAGCTTGAAAGTGGCCTAGACTGAAGTTGAATGAAACCTCAAACCTTGTCATAATTGGACTTATCGCGGTTAATGGACATGGTGCAGATTAAATATCAAATAGATTTGTTATACCATTTATTCTGAATCCGTGAAACTTTGAATCAGACACAAAGGAATGACTTTCAACATCACTTTAACTGTCATCGTGATAATCAATCGATAGAGTCCACCATCTTGAAAGATACTCTTTATCAGCTAGACAAATTTTCAGAATATGTAGAAAGGAGTATTTTCGGCGAACAAATTTCCCAATGGCATTACTGTTCAGTTTTCTACAAAATAAAGACCCGCCATGTTTGGCTATCACTTTATATACACCACAAAGCTGGCTTCATGCAACCTACTGCACATACATGTAGCACCTTTTTTGGCTGCTTACTTTCCCTATGAAGAATGTTGATTATTAGCCAATTATTGGGAACTGAGGTATAAAATGCTTTGCTGTGAACTGAGCCGTATGTATCCCCCCACAATTCAGATTGATGATCTCTTGAAATTTTTGATGGATGGCATTTGGTGGTTTGCCAGCACTGCATCTTCGTTAACTATCACACAAGCTTGCACAAAACTGATTTTGCTGAAATTTCTCATGGAAAACAATATAAGACAAACTGATTTTAGCGATTTACATCATTACATGACTTAAACCTAAATATCCTTAATCCTAAATTAAGTTCAAACACCTATGGGATGAATGTGTGCGGTCCTTTTGTCCCACCAGCACAGGTCTAATGGCCTGTGTGCTTGTATCTTGTCATTGTTTTATTACCACTGTGGCTGAATAGAGATTCTCTTTACATTGCCTGAGGTCTCACATTGTCACACAGTTAATTGGCCTGTGTGCTTGTATCTTGTCATTGTTTTATTACCACTGTGACTGAATAGGGATTCACTTTACATTGCCTGAGGTCTCACATTGTCACACAGTTAATTGGCCTGTGTGCTTGTATCTTGTCATTGGTTTATTACCACTGTGGCTGAATAGGGATTCTCTTTACATTGCCTGAGGTCTCACATTGTCACATAGTTAATTGGCCTGAATGAAAATCAGTGGTAAAACACTGATCCCTCCTCCACCCTGTATACATGTGAATATGATTTAAATAAAAAAGTACTGTATTCCAAATTAAACCCCCAAAATATAATTTTGGTGTGTTACATTTTCAGATCGCCAGACCCACAGTATGCTGTGTGACAGGAGGGATCAGTACAAACATGCTGCTCTCGAAGCCAAGAAAGCTGGAAATATCAATGCAGCTAAGGAATATGTGCGGACTTCTAAGGTACAGTTTTTGTTAATTGCATCTTATTTTGATTTTTGTTATAAAGTATGGCATTAAACCCCAATTAAACAAACAATTTTCTTTTATTTTAAAGTTACATCCAGTAGAACTAATTACCGAATATTTTGTGTTATCAGCTTGGGGGTTCTGAAACAAGCAATATTTTAAATGGCAAACACGAAATACTTTGCACAACATAAATAAATAATTATAGAGAAATCTTTTTCAGCAATTTGACACTGTGATACAGGCCCTGAAGGAAGGAAAGTCCATAGACCTGTCTAAGATGCCTCCTCCTCCTCCAGCAGCTGCTACAGGTCAGTTTCCCCTTCCCATGAAATGTCAGGAATCTGGCTAAGGCAGTATCTTTTAAAGTATTGTCATACTGTTTAGTTTTGCATGAATTGTAACAGAACAATTATATATTTTTTAACAGTTTAGATAGTCTTGAGTTGAATGATTGTATACCGATTAAAGTACATATACACTGTTGTCAAAAAAAATGAAGTACTTTTCAGCATATTGATAAGCACCAGTTGCATCTAGGGGGATTTATTTAACCCATTGGGCTGACATGCCCCCATATGAGTGAAAAACCTTTAAGTATGACATTAAACCCTTGTCAAACAAACCTATGGTTCGCAACCCTCTGAAACCATAGAAGAGCCATAGATTCAGCTCCATTTTGTTGTCCAAGACCTCCTCTGCTTTAACTTTTATACAGGATGCTGAAGCAGATCTGAAGCAATATTATTCATTTGTCTATATTTTGAATGTTTCAAGCTCCAGTGGCACAACGATCTGCTCCTAGACCCCACATGACCTCTGTGTCAGCTCCTCCACCACAGGTCAAAGTTGAAAGGGCATCCAATCAGGCTGCAGCAGAAAACACAGAAGAGTTACCTGACTACCTGCCTCAAACTACTGCTGAAGGTTTCTATTCTCGCATCCATCTACTAATTTATGTTGTCACTTGATACATTAGCCTATTTACCTTAAGAGTGGGGACTGCTTAAGATTTATACCTGTCTCTGTATAATAATTAGACTGAAAGTTTTATTTGTTTTATGTAAGTCACATGGTGGCTCAGTCAGTTGTTGATTGGATTACTGAACCCCATGTATTTGCTCTACATTATATTGGAATTTAAGGTACCACAGGGTAGTTTTCTGCCAGCAAGTAGAACTGCAAATGGCCATTTAATTGAGAGACCATTGAGTATGACCAATCAAACAAGTTTCATGTTAATGTGAACTGATAAAGAATTTACAATTTGATAGCAAAATAATTAAGACTTTATAGAAAAGTTATGAAATTAAAGTGAGATTTATTAATATTTACATCAGAGGAGAAGCACCTGTTCCATGCACCGGATGCCCCCACTTCTGTAATGGACGCTTTAACTCAGCGGTTTGAGAAATATAAGTCTGCTGAAGAACAAGCAAAGTCTGAGGGTAATACAAGTAAAGCTAGAAGAATGGGGAGGATTGTTAAGGTAGGGTTTTATTGTTTATTACATTATGTAGCTTCAGACGGAAGGTTTTTCACATAAATCATAAATTGGGGAAGGGTTATTTTAGTGAAAACCCATAAGGCATCCACTTAGACCATTCTCTACAGTGAAGCTACCAACAGTATGTCTGTAAACCCTCAATAAGCCAATAAATGAACCCAGAGGTTAATTGAGGAAATTTTCATAGAATAAATATTAAATTTCAATGCAAAAATTTAAAATATTGGAGTAAAAATATGAATTTTATTTTCGAGTAAGCAAGAAATTGATTTCTATCTTAACTCCAGGAACCATTGTTGTTCTCTTAGATGGTAAACTCAACTTAGCCTGTCTGTGTACTATAGCTTTACCACGGTGCCAGGCCTCGAAATAGTAGACGATCGAACCGATCGATCACCTGTCGATCGCCTAAACTGAATTTCAGGAGAACGATTTTTCGATCATCTTGTGCTTTT
>JAQQZZ010012891.1:0-11478 GCA_030265115.1 Mopalia vespertina | reverse complement strand
GAAAGATGAAGGAGCACCCAATTCTAAAGTATCACTACACCGTTTTATGTAGCATCCTGAAGAAAACAACCGCAGATCACTTCAACACACGACTGTGGGCAGTTCATCTTAGTCTGTCTTCAAAAGTTACAGCTCGATCGCTTTAAAAACCATACCACGTGAAAGAGCGACTTCCCTTTTCCTAAACCATACCTCCACTTCAACCGTCTATGCCACTCAGGACCGGAAAACACCCCGACATCGACCACAAGGAAGCAAACTCTAGATTTTTTTCGAGCTCAAGCGATATCGATCCGACGTGCTCTCGTTCCAGTCCGCGCGTACAGTATATATCCAGGCTCCTCTCCGCATCCAGTCATACCACGAAACAGACCACCACCAGACATGCAGCCAGCAGCTCGAAAGAGGACACAGACCGCCAGCCGGCAACAACTGCGGTTTATTTTGCCTAAACCGGCAGTTGTTGCGAAGATGTCCACTACGTCTCGACTAAGGAAACCAGTCACCTAACCTGACAATATGAGATGTGATGGTCAACTCCACCAAATGTATACCAACTACCAGGAGCGACAAGCCAGCACCACCACAAGACAGGAGCCGGCCTTCATCAGCTCAACCTTCCTGGAGTACAGCCCGTATACCCTCACCATGTAACAAAAGGCAAAGGAGAAGATAATGAGGGCGATGCCCAACCACCGTACACCCGAAGATGACGTCACCCAACCACCCAAAGAACTGGTAAAGGTCACGTTCATCGTGGAGCAGCCCTCCACTCCAACCGTCTACGCTACAGTCCTTCAATGGCTATGGAATGACGAAGTAGCCACTCGATGGTTGGAGGAGTTCGCCTGAACACAAAACCGCGTTTGTGTGTTCTTCCAATGGTCCTTTTCAGGACCACACTTCCAAAGGCCCTTCTCAGGGCCAACCAACTATTACGAAAAATGGTATCTTCTTTATGCAAGGTTCATTTGTTTATACAACAACAACACACAAAAAAAAAAAATAAATAAAAACACACCAACCACGGTCAACCTCAAACACACAACCAGCACCTCTTTATCAGTACTGGGGCGGCAAACCGATCCCCCATTACATATAACGTACAAACCCTACGTTAACAGTAGTGGGGTATCAACTCCCCATTACATGTTAACGCACAAACCCTACGTTATCAGAAGTGAGGTATCAAACCGATACCCCATTACATGTTAACGCACAAACCCTACGTTATCAGTAGTGGGGTATCAAACCGATACCCCATTACATGTTTACGCACAAACCCTACGTTATCAGTAGTGGGAGATCAAAACGATACCCCATTACATATAACGCACAAAAACAATTAATACATAATAACGTTGAAGCCTTCCTTATTATGTACTAATCAATACTAACCGAGATACGCATTCTATACTACTCACGCGTTTAAACACTGTATTGTGGCTGTCACAAGATGTGGCAACCTTAAATTGAATGTCCACTTGAGATTGTCACGTTATAAAATAAAAATCCACAAGAAAAACAAAATCATTGTCAAATTAGAGCTTTGAGCAAATCTGCTAATAAACTGTTTGTAGAACTGTTTCCTCGTGTTCTACTGAAATGCACTTTAATGTTTGTTCTTTAAGAATACATATGGTGGACAGACTATGCCACTGCGGTTGTCGTGCTGTCATGGAAGTAAATGTATAGTCTTGTGGATGAAAGCAGAATTTTCTTTCTCTCCCTTAAAATATATTAGGATGGTGTCTATCAGTTAGGCACACCTTCATTCTGTAAGTTTTTCAAGTTTCCGTTTTGCTAGGTTTAATGTTTGAGTAATTTGGTTGATTTTATCACCAAGAAATGTATAACATATTTATGTGCCAATTACGAGCTCTTAACTACAAAAAAGCAAAAGACTGTAATTGGATTATATAATTATATAAAAACGAGAAGTTGGAATTGAGACAGTATTTTGCTCTTATTAAAGAAAAATATAATGAAACAGGGCACAAAAGTAAAACATACATTTTATTCACAGAACCAACAATATTCAGCCGAAAACAGGGAATCCTACACAAATGTAACAGCAGTGTTATTAACAACTTTGTAGCTTATTATTCGACTATAAGTGTTTTTTTTAAATTTCCCCCCCTTTAAACACATTGTTATGACATTTAATAAATTAATGGATTCTTCCAACAAACGCAAATCTGTCTTGAAATATTTAAACATATTTTCCTTTGACATCGATAATCTATAAGTCTTTGGACCACATGTCTTTTGGGAGACATTGTCCAAACATTGTTCTACCATTTAAGTCGTTTTATAGGTGTTATTCTCGCAGAGGTTGCCTATACATTTACGAAGATATGTAAATTGTTTTTAATGTTATTTTTATGGCAGCTGTTGTCCAAACACTTACCGAGAATCTAAGTCTCTTTAGATGTATATCTGGTAGATGTTGCATAAAGAACCGCCTGTTTATAAGAACACATTCTGCCCCATCGGACACCAAACTAAGGCTGGTGGTCGGGGCCATGGTGTTGAGAATTGGATGCTCCAGACCCTGTGCAAAAAATACAAAAACTGTGTGTGAGAATATATCCCGTGTTTGTCATCTATTTATTTAGTACAATATCACACCAACGTCCCACAAAAGGGTGAACACACGATGCTCGACAAGAAAATCTCATGTAGTACAGCGAATTTTTTAATTTTTTTTTGCTTCTGTCAATATCGATAAAATACTGTAGTTGTCTGAAATTCTGTCGTAACTTACAAAGACAATCTTGGGTCCGAGCCTCGTGACTTGTACAAACACGGTATCTGCCTGTATTTGACACGACTGGGACTTTCTGCATTTTCCTATTTCACTGTTGTTCTTTCCTATGTTTTGATCTTCATCAGTATGTGTAATACAGTGTGTAGTCCACGTGGACTCCATCTGAGAAGGTAACTTGTTATTCTCTTCATTTTCAGTATTGGAGTGATTAGGTTTATCCCTTGAGTAGAGCTTCTCTTCACCTTCTCCAGGAAACTCTACCGTCGTATCGGAACTACTTTCAATATGGCTCCTTTCACAAAGGCTTCTTTCCCAATCATCCAGATCTTTCACCTAAAAAAATTGGAGCAAAGAGATTTACAGAATTAGTTATTGGAAAGCTTTTTTATTGTCCAATCTTTCTGAGCAAAAATAAAAGTTTATACATGTTACGTTACAGAGTACCTTTAAGAAGGTATAACGGCTCTTTAATAAAGTCATAGAATATCCAACCTACCAAAAGAATTGGTGGCAATAATTTTAGCTACCCACCAGCTTTATTAGTTTGATTGGTGTTTTACGCTATGCCCATTGGTATTTCTCTTATATGAGAGCGGTGTATACCAACAATACTTGAAACCAGCACTGCAGTAACATGTGAAGTGTTTTGATAAAGTTGAAAAGTTAATTTTCCGTCAGTGTTACGTTAAGACAGGATTGTCACACTCAAAACAAACTGCTCTAAGTCAGAACTGCGCCTTGTTGGCAACTTACCTCAAATGGATGTCTTTCAGAATAAATTTCTTCCAGTCGTCTTATATGAGCCAAGGAAGAGTTGACTGAAGCAATGAGAGTGAATATAGCGCATGGGTTAGTCCTCAAAATGTATAGAAAAGTAAAAGTAAAAAGAAAACAGTAATTTTTGTTTACATGTGGTAAAGGTGGTAAAATTGGAGTTAAAGAGCCATCATATCAGTACATACTGAACTTAGCCAAAGGGTTCGGATCACACTGCATTTGGCGCAAAAATCTCTACCACACTGCCCTTAGTCAGAGGGCTCCTTAAACACTGCTCTCAGCCGGACGACTTGAAATACACTGCCCTTAGACGGAGGGCATGAGATTCACTGCCCTTAGTCGAAGAGCTTGAAAAACACTGCCCTTGGCGTCATGACTGAAAACACACTGCGTTTAGCCGGAGGGCCTGAAATACACTGCCCTTAGCCAGAGAGCCTGAAATATACTGTCCTTAGCCGAAGGGCCTGAAATACGCCGCCCTTAGCCGGAGGGCCTTAAATACACTTCCCTTTGCTGGAAGGCCTGAAATACCAATGCCCTTTGCCAGAAGGCCTGAAATACCAATGTCCTTAGCCGGAAGGCCTGAGACACCAATGCCCTTAGCCGGAGGGCCTGAAATACCAATGCCCTTAGCAAGAGGGCCTGAAATACCAATGCCCTTAGCCGGAGGGCCTGAAATACATACTAGTATGCCCTTAGCCGGAGGGCCTGAAATACCAACGCCCTTAGCCGGAGGGCCTGAAATACCCCTGCCCTTAGTCAGAAAGCTTGGAATTACACTGCCCTTAGCCGGAAGGCCTGAAATAATACTGCTCTTAGCGAGAGGGCCTGACATAACACTGCTCTTAGCCGGAGGGCCTGGGATAACACTGTTCTTAGCCGGAGGGCCTTAAATACCACTGTCCCTAACCGGATGGCGAAAAACACACTGCCCTTAGCCAGAGGGCCTGAAATACCACTGCCCTTAGCTGGAGGGCCTGAAATAACACTGCCCTTAGCCGAAGCGTCTGAAATAACACTGCCCTTAGCCGGAGGGTCTAGCGGACATAACACTGCTCTTAGCCGGAGGGCCCGACATCACATTGCTCTTAGCCAGAGTGCCTGAAATAACACTACCCTTAGCTGGAGGTCCTGAAATAACACTGCCCTTAGCCGGGGCGTCTGAAATAACACTGCTCTTAGATAGAGGGTCTGAGATAACACTGCTCTTTGCAAGAGGTCCTGAAATAACACTGCTCTTAGCCGGAGTGCCTGAAATAATAACACTGCCCTTAACCGGAGGGCCTGAAATAACACTGCCCTTAGCCGGAGGGCCTAGCTGAAATAACACTGTCCTTAGGCAGAGGGCCTAATGTGACCTGTGATGTTGAAGGTAATTTGTTTCATCCGCTAGCCTAGCTTTTTACTGAACACTTAAATACACGGGATAAAGCCCCAAACAAAGAAAGCAAACAAACCTTTATTCAGTATCAAAGACAGAAGTACTGATAAAAAAGACCATCAATTGTAACAACACAAAAGCTTACAGAGAAACACACGTCCATTTCTTACCTTCGTTATCTGCTGAGATCTTCTGCCGAACCCAGGGTAACTTTCTCTTTGTTTTATGATTTGTGACCTTATTACTCTGTCTCATTAGATATGGAGGACCTGTTTGTCTCTGAGTAGATCGCTGTAAAGGTGGGTCTGTTAAGAAGAAGGAAAATTAATGAATACCTTACCTCTTCAATTATAATTCACGATTAATTAAGTCAATTTAGGTTTAGTTTCTTGTTACTGAAATTGAAATGCACCACAACCATTAAATAAACATCGGATAAATAAATAAATTAATTAATTAAGTAAAATAATAAATTAAATAAGTCAGTATTTAATAAAGAAACAAACACATTTCTTTCACAAACAAATGAAATAAGAAATAATAAGAAACAACAAACCAAATACAAACTTGTTATACTGAACCTGGGCTTGAGCTTACTTTCTTTGGCGACACCGTGTCTTTTTGTCTGGGGGATAAACTCAGCGCCCACCTGTACGGCCTTTAGAACTTTACATGTACCTGTCTTTATAATGTAAACCCAGTCCGACTCATTACTGTCTTTACAGAGGAGAACCCCGCGTCTGAAAGTAACAATTTGTTTACGAATTAAGAAACAGGATGTAACTTCAAAATACTGCACATAACACGTGCCAGTAAGATTTTTTAATGTCATTGGTACCTGTTTAAAATCAATACATGTGAACCGATACAAATCTCATGAGCGAGATAAGTCGCGTATTTTGTTAAATTCACGATAATTGGCTGATTTAATTAATTGAAGCAAAACTGTTTTGTAGATGAAAAATATAAGCCTACCTTTTGTCAGTTAAGCGAAGAGAATTATGTTTAAGTCACTACAATAGTTAAGTTAAGGCTATGCGATCCCAAAAGTTGAAAACAGAAACTAAAGGATCATGTGTCCCCTTTCAAAATTAAAAGAATCGATGAAGAAAATTTGTCATCTCTGAAAACAACAAAGACTCTATATAATTACATCCTCACCTAAAATACGTAAAGAGACATATTTTCGGGTTGTCGTATGGAATTTTTTCGACGGGCCATCCTTGGAAAACATCAATACAGCTAAGGAATTGTATATGGTCTGGAATTTTATCTTTTTCCACATGCATAAAAATATTGATGAAGTCCTGCCTTGCCACAGCCAACAACTCTACTGATTCCTTGCATGTGACTGTCGCACTGCGTAGAGCACCATGCATCAGGGCCAACTCCTGCTCAGAACAAAAGTCAGAGACTTTTCACACTATATTCTCAAACACAGATAATGGCAGATAATGACAGATAATGGCAGATAATGACTACCTACATTACTTTATCTAACGACTTTCACAAGCGTTTTTGTTCGAACTAAATTCCATAAGTGAATGATTTTCAATTTCAAGAGCGTCGTTTAAGCTGAACGCAGGTTATATGAGCCAGAATGACGTCTTGTTGAACTACTCTCTTTCTGGTTGATACATATTGTATAGTTGGTATCTAACTAATGGCAGTGTTTCCGAGTATAGTCGTATATTGTCTCTTTTCAGCAAGAACGCTAACTGGTTGACAGAGCAAAGAATTAGTCTAGTACTCTAGTAGTTAACGGCCAACGTCGCTGACATTGAAGTGAAATACCCTTGATGACAGTGATACACACACACACACACGCATACACACGCACAGGTGTTTAAGGTTTTCTTCGAGAATCGAACAATTCTCCGGTATTTCCCTTTTCCTCTACAATCGAACCTTTCGCCCGTGCAAGCCATGATTTTTCACAGTGTTCACAGCTAACATTTGTGGTATTAATAACTGAAGATGATTATATGATAAAACGAATTGGTCATCCCACATACCCCAAAACTATTTCCTTTCTTTAGAAAAGCAGCAGTCCTCACTTCCTGAATACCAGACCTGTCTGTTTCCAAAATCGTGACAATAGCTGGAAATAAACATAGGCAATAGTAAACAATGTAATGTGCCAAGTCATCCAAACATAAATTCAATCAATTATCTGACTAACTATTCCTTCAACACCCGATCCATAACCCTAAAACTCAATGAAAATGTACAAAACCATTTAAAATCATGGCATATGTATATAACTGTTCAATGACAATAAATTCTTGTTCAAGTTATAAATTACATATAACAGATGATATATTTCTAAAAAAATGATAATATAAATACACCGTATACTATATCCATAACAAAAACATTAAACCAGGAAAAATATATATAGGTAAATATACTACAATAGGTGCAGGATATTTCTTAACAAAACTAAAATACAATTCATTTATCGTATATATTCCCACAATAACGTAAAATACCAGCTGCAGGAAGACTTCACTTTTCATCATGAGTGTGTGATTTTACAAAGGTAAAATAATATTCATATTTGTTAAATGGAGCAGACTCTCCCTAGAGAGTGGTTAGATGTTTGAGCCTGACAACTATATTATACGGTTACTGAGGTCTTATATTTGAAACATACAGTAAATAATTTACTGACATACTTACCCATTCCTGATAACATCATGTAAAAGTTGTCTGCATAGTGACCTTGTCGAATTATTACCCGCTTTGCTTCGAAACTATAACAAAGAAATAGAGGTAAGTAAAGGATTCCAGACTGCTGGTCGGGAAGAGAATTTACACACATACATCCTAACTCCAATTTATGGTCAATATTAATCGTTGAAAACCTGGCTGGATCGAAATGTTGATAACACTTGATAAACTGACCAAATTGACTGAATCGAAAAAAAAGTGCATAGCGAAATAAATTTTATTAAAGTGCAGTTTGCATTGATCTTATACAAAATAAATGCAGTCTACAGCGAAAAATAATGTTACAAAACAAAAATAAAGGACTGAATATGTAAGTATACGATCTTACTGCTCATAGAAACCCACTCGCACCAAGGATTCCTGCATTTGGATTGGAAACTCGCCGAAAGCCTCCACTGATTGGTTCAAAGCCACCAATGCCACGTGAAGTTGTTCTTTCGTTCTTGAGGCTGGATCCATTGACAGGATCGCCTTTGCTTCAGAACTGAGTTGAGTCTTCAAAGATACGACAGCTATCATTAGAAAGTACACCATTTCAGATACAAGAATGATTGATTTATTGATTGATTAATGATTAACGCCATGCTTATGGATATTTCATTTAATGACAGCAATGTACGCGTGTCCCAACTGTTAAATTCACACCAAAACAGGTAAAACAGTGTATACATCTTACTCTGACTTAATTAAAGACCGAAAGGAAATCACGTAACACCCATCCCCGAGATAGCGGGAGTCCCCTCGTTTGGCTTATCTCATATCTGAGATCGACTTTAGGGCACCTGTGAACAATACATGAAAAGTAGGACCGGTAGTTCGATACACTAAGTGCTGAGTTAAGGCCATGGGTCACTCATCAACGTGTAACCTGAATGACACCGTATATACCATAAATGGTCCAGCAGAAATATGTAACCTACCTCTCGTTTAGCCCTGTACTCACTGGGATCAAACAGGAGATCCTCGCCGACCTGACCTCTCCTATTGATGGAGAGGTCATTGTGAATCTGTAGCCAGGATGACACACTGGATGTCTGTATATGACCAGAGTGACTGAAAGGAAATATCTTATAACTTTATTATTTACAGAGGGCATAGTATCAACGATGTATTAAGCAGATTGCATACAATGAATTTTAGAAAGTGAATATTAACATTATTTTCGTTATTTTGGGATAACACTTTCATAATTAGAACTAGGGGTAAAAGGAGTTCGATTCAAGGACAAGTTTCAACCTGCACAATTTTCTGAACAAGAATCGGATGTAATTAAGTGTTATCCCAAAATAATAAACATACACAATTATATGCATTCATTCTTAAAAGATACAAAAATACACACACACGACCTTGGATACAGTGACGTAGCTAGGGGGTAACAGCTCACCGCTGCACACTTTTTAGCAAAAAAAATTATATACAGAAATGGCATCTTTTAAAAAAAAAATAATAATAAAAAGATTAATTTAAGTATTTTACAAGTAAAACGGTCAAATCGATGAAACCAAGCGGATTCTTTAGCTTGCCTGCTGATTAATAGAGAGACAGGTGTCCGGTAATGAGCCGTTCCCACGTCCAACATAGTAGGTATAGCACAGAGCACAATGCTTGCGTGTTATAGTAGGTGGTGTCTACTACTTTTGTTTCGGATTTGCTTATTAATGCAAATAGTGATTAGTCATCCAGGTATTCTATAAACCAAGAGTAGAGACCGTAGGCCTAAAGTAAAGTCATTAACAACTGGAATGTTCTGAAGACGGTTGAGGTCTCGGGCTGAACTAATGTCATAGGGCTAACACACCTAAATCACGCAGATATATGATATATAGACATCAGGTGTTCAATAAGAACAAATATTTAGGATCTTTAAAGTGACATTTAGCATGGCCCTCTGGCTAAGGGCAGTTTGTTTGAAGAGTAGCAATGCTGTCTTTACTTAGCACTGAAGGAAAATTTACTTTCCAACATTATGAAAACACCACACATCTTGGTTATGCTAGTGTCAGTTATTGTTAGAATACACAGCCGTCATATTTGGCGTAAACCATCAATCAATCAATCATTAAGAATGTTTGATAGCGGGACTAGAAACTGTCCCGAAATCGCGTTGCATGCTGGTTTATAAAAATTGATAATTGAAATATGATTCACATAGGAAATTGAAAGTCAATAAAATAATATTAATAATTGTCAAATTGATAATTTATTTAACTCTTGAAATTTATAGAGATAAATGATTTGATTATATTTGTTTAGACACGTGTTTTACCTGGTCCTGTCAGTAGCTCTCAATAAAACCTGCACAGACTTCACAGCTCGACGAAATCTCACTAAAGGCTGGAATCGAGAAAGGGTAACTGATGTTAGGACACACATAGATCCACTCATATACTTAGGCGATACACAATTAAAAAATAGTCAACTTTTATACACTAAAATAGATCAACCGAAAGGCAGACATGGGAATAACATGAGTGTCAAGTAAAATGTAAACTCAATAGACTACTTTTCTATGCTATACATATGCTTGTATTACATTACTTTTTGTATCGGCACAATCTGCTTACCTTTACCATTTCCATAATTCCATAAACTTTGATGAAAGCACAAAATTAATCGTATAAACACCAACCAGTCAGAGAATGGCTGCATGTGTGTTACACTATAACCCTCTGTATGCATGCAAGCGTGTCTTGATCACACACTCACTATTGGCAAATTTACTCAGAAATTCCATTTGCGGAAACCAATATTGAGGACTATAGTAGCGCGGCAGTGCAGTTCACAGGTGACCCGGAACCTAATAAGTGGCACATACCATTGTCACCAGAAAGCTGAATCCATTTATACCGCGCAGGTAATAGAAAGATTGAGTTAATATTAACTATAGGACAATGTCACTGTTGACAATAATTACCAGATGTTGTTGTTGTTACTACCACGGTCTCACGACTTCATATTTAGCAATATAGAATAGAATATAATATAATAGAGATTGTTTGATAAGGTACATGGGTAGCCAGTTCACTTAGTGGACTATATTGATCGACAACTGGAAAAGTAACAATACAGCAAATGTACTTTGTGATTCAATATGGAACGTCAGGCGTGATCAAACCGGAAATTTGGAAAAGGAATATGCCTACACTATATATTTCTATTGTAAAAGAGAAGAAAAAAAATCAAGCAAGATTTATTAGTTTAATCATTCACTAGTTATACCGTTATGCAATAGATGTTTTCCTTTACAAGTTCATACACGAAGGACTTGCTGCTCCATGACTCCATTTTGAAGAAAACAGTTTTTCTAAGGCTTTATAACAAACACTTTAGGCATAAACATAGTGTGTAGAGACAGTTTTGGAAAGCTGAGATACCTAACATAACACATATATGTATATTTTGTGAAGATCCAATCATAATTTGTGAACGTCTATTAAATTGTATTGATACACATAGAGTGTAGTTTTGGTGTTTTATTTCTCAGAGTGTATAAAGAATTATTGTTTAAAGTAGAACATACATTTAAAAACGGTGCCTCATTAAAAAAATTAAGGACAAATTTGAAAAAAAAAAATGTCACGAAACCCGTTTGGTGCTTACATTTTGCTCTTTAAACTGAAACAAATTTAATGTCTCTACGATTAATGGTTTTGACTAAATAAACCAGTTTCTATGTGGAATCGGCCAAAACCGATGTGTAAATTAAACCAATGTCTATTTGATCACAATGTTCACAGCAGTAGTATAGAATGCGTATCTCAGGTATCATTTATTAGTACATAATAAGGAAGGTTTCAACGTTATCATGTAGTAA
>JAQQZZ010012880.1:0-11478 GCA_030265115.1 Mopalia vespertina | reverse complement strand
TTTTTAGGCCCGAAAAGGGGGGGCGCGAGCCCCGTGCGCCCCCCCCCCCCTAAATAATCCGCCACTGAAAACCCCAATCAAACAAACACTTGATGTACCGCGCACAGACTCGCGTCAGTCTGTCGATCCAAGTCATATGACTGTCACACGTTATGGCTCCAGCAATGGCAGGGGTTGTGTTTATGAAGTTCTTCTCGGTTTTCGAACGTATAAATTTAAAAAAAAAATAAACAAAAAGTAAAATACTGAACTCCTACAACTACAGGTTCATTTCTTTTGTTACCCAAGAAATCACATACACTTTCACCGAAGTCAGAGCAAAAGCGCTTACGATAAAACAACACGAGGAGCTGTTTATATAAGGCAGGGCGCGAAGCGATGTTTAGAGTGTACTTGTCAATGTGTTTATTTATCCGTGAAACGGACAAAGTTCTCCATTCATGTCCTTAGGTTTTTCATTAAGTGAAGAATGTTTGGCACTGATGGATGTGATACGCGCGGACAGCTGATCAATGCTGCTGATAATAGAATGTTTTCATATAGAAAAACACCTTAGAGAGAAGCCGTACTAAGTTGTGTAATTAATTCCTGTTTATGCAGACTGTTGTAGTGAAAGCGTTTGTTTGATATTTCTTTCATGTCTTACTCGAGAGTGTTTCTGTGTGTAATTTTGAGAGACGTTCCATTATCCGTAAGTCAATAATAAAGTATTTACATACCAAAGACGTTTATCTCTATCCGAGAAATAATTTATATATAATATTATATTTATATATGGGTTAAACATAATATTTTTCTTTTTATATATAGCTTAAACATAGAGATATACTTATAACCATAACGGAGTGCTTTTAGTTCACGTTTTGTGTTACGTGGCTGACCTGAAAAAAATACCGTATTGGTTCATCGATAACCGTATCGGAGAATCAATACTAATATTTTTATTAGTGTCGATTAGTCTAGTTGTGAAGTCATTTGTTTTTCTTCCGTTTTTTTGTCAAAAGCACGTTCAGCTCTTAGTCAGTCATTTTTTATCAGAATACCAGCACCCAAAGCCGCCAGAAATAGGCCTCTCTGAATCATGCTTATTTCGAAATCCATCGAGGTGTTTAATACAAACCTCATTAGACTCGGCCCTTATCAACAAATTAATTGCCTCTAACTTTTGTCTGTAATGAATCCCTCACATGTTCCACAAGACAGAAATCATACACACAATTTGTGTAAGTAAGCTTATTAAAAAGGGGTCTAAAACCGGACCATAGTTTTTCTAGTGGCTATGCATCACTCTCTCTGCGGCTCCTGTGGTATTAATAATTGTTAAGATTTTTCGGTAGGTGAGTGACGGAGTAAAAGGTGAAAGAAGAAAAAAACCCATGCGTACCATATCTTGTTCGCAGTTTAACTGTTGTTTAAAAAACAACGGTTGAATTGGAAATTAAATAAAGACATAAAGTTAGTCAATGTTTATATTCTCTTAAATTTGATTGCATAATTTCTGAAATCCGATGCATGTTTGTAAACGGCATAGGATATAACGTTGGATTTGGGTTATGTTTTTATACTTTTTTAGGCTGTAACTCTCCTACGGACGAATGTCAACAATTATTAAATATTGTAGTAGAGTTACTATATGTCGCTAAGCGTCATAAATTAATTGAATAGCAAACATATGTGAACAACGTAAAAACTTTATTCACTGTTCGCCAATTATTTAATGATTAAATTATGGGTATTTTACGGGCAATGCAAGTCCACAAGGCCTCCTTAGCAGATCATTGAAATATAAGGTGTTCATGTATCTTGGGTATGTTCGTCACGAAACGTGAACATTTTTGTTTGGGCTACGGTTAATACAAAACCGGTTCCTAAGACTGGACCTTACGCTTTTCCATAAACCAAGCAGAGAAACGCGGTCATGTGTTATAAGGCTGTCTTGTCGTACTCCGGCTTTCTTTACGTCGGATATCCACACGTTTTTGCCGAAGGGGAGATCAAAGTCAGACACAGGGATCACTCATTTGTCTACTTTATTATCCTCATGAAGTTATGGATGGTCAAAGGAACAAAGTCCAGCTTTTAGCTTGATTATTCCCCCCAGAACCATCAGAAGTATTGCTTTCGTTTTATACAGTTTCTGTCTTTCTACACCCAATTAAAGACCTATATTTAACGCTGTGGCGATTTCCGTTTGTTCTCTTCTGAGCAAATTATTTCTCCTTTGGTATATTAATAAATATTACTCATAATAAGAATTGCTGTTTTTTAGGACTATTCGTACAGTCTACTTAAAAAACTGTTCTGTTTGTTTGTTTGACTGGGGTTTAACGTCGTACTCAAGGGTATTTCACTTATATGATGACAGATTGTCTAGTTCACACTGTTCCTGGACTTATTCCGGTGGAAACCCGAGAAAAAAACCTAGTTAAAACCATCCCGCGCTTTCGGGAGCCTCATTATGTGACTCCTGTCCCTGACGGTCGACAGACGGACTCGATCCCGTTTACGGTATATCGAAGTGGGATTGGTAAGCGCATACGCTAACCACTAAGCCACGGCCGCGTGCCTTAAAATTTGAATTACATCTACACATAGGTGTCCACTTATCAAAAGCGATACATCATCATATGTCATAGACAAATTTTCATAACTGTTATAATAGATCTAAGGACAAGTCAGTATTGAGAACCTACAAACATCTTGAATGAAGGGTATAGCAATTTACATAAATGCATGTCTGTAACAAATAAATAACACATACATATACTAAGGTATACCGGTACTTGTTAAAATAACTGAAAACTGTTTCAACCTCCATGCCAAGTCTAACCAATAATTCATGATTGCCCTAATGACAGAAATCCCAAACATGTTCCTATTTATATTGTCTGAGTAACATTGTCCTACGTTTCCACTATGATGGTTTTTATTAAGAGCATGTTCCAAAATTACAAACCAGCGAAAAAATGAGTTTAGTTCTTTAGTTGATTGAGTTCGACCCCTAAAGGGGGCATAAGATACTTCAATAGATTGTCGGAAGAACCACAGACAAAGGAATACCGCTGCCACCAGCTTAAGGCGCTGATATTCCACTCCAATTGTATCACCACTTTGATTAACGGAAAACGTGCTTTAATGCATGATGGTAGCAAGTCATCACAAGTGATAGGTAATATATTACATTAAGAAATGTCATTCGTACTGGCATAATTGAAACTGTGAACAATTAAGAAATAATATTCAATATCGCATTATGGTAAATAAGTATAGTGAATTTCCATTAAATTCACACAGAAATGTAACTGCTACTCTGGTGACAAAACAAACGTGCGACTTCTATACCTTCGGTTTGTATTCTATATCTGGTCTACATATTTGTTGTGAGAATGTTTAAATAGAACTAAAAATAGAATCAACCATAAGGGAGCAAAAGACTTATTAGTGTTTTCCATGCAGCGTAGTTAACAACAACTCCAGGAACGGAACTATTTCAAAAACAAAATTTGGCGTTTTATTTACTTATAATCAGAACTTTTCTCTAAAAGAGATGGTTTATATGTGAGATTCAAGATACGACTCTTTTCATGTGTCTCCAGTGTGTCGTTAAAAAAAAAACGAGATCTACTGGTACGTCAATGATTGACGTATTCAATAGTTTACAATGAAAGAGCGTTATACGATATTATAAAAATACTCCATGTTAAGGAATGTAACATCATGATAGTTCAGCTCGAGAGGTTTGATATTCAACGATCGCAAAGCGCGAGTGGATCATCAATTGTCGAAATTAAGGGTAAATTTCTAACGATAAATCCGCCTAAAATTAGTCAATGTAAATGGTAACAATTGCTGTTCGAGATTGAATCTTGTCTTTTTAAACTTAACATTACAAGGCTATGCATTTGTTTTTTATCGGGACAGAATCCAAAATCGTTAAAGGAAATCATTCTTTATTCTTTAAGATACAAAGAAATCTTTGATATTAAACTATTATTTTCAAAGATTTATTCCAACTTAGCGGAGACGCATTTCTCAACATTGGCATTTTCTCTTTCTGTACATGTACAAACATATATTTGTAGTACTGTAGAGAACTGGTAGTTTCGATTAAACTCCGTGGTTGTGGGTAGGTTAGTTTTATATATGTCTGGGGTGACAGTAAATAACTACATTAGCACAACTTTTAGATGTAAAATGCTTGCATAAATGTACCTCAAGTACTTATTAAAATAACAGGAATGTCCTATTTCCTGAGCCAGATATATAGTTGATCCAATTCGCTGTTTGTGCATGATCATAGAAACTAAAAATTGATATTCCCGATGGAAGTGCTTTAACAGGTTAAATATAACTCGATATTTCAATTGAAGGATCTCGGGTGTTAGAAAATCTGACACAATGTTTAAGTTAACAAAAAGCAGAATAAATACAAAACTTTCAAATATATATTTTGAGATCACTGTAATTAAACCATTTTAACTTACTTGCTTATCTGTTTGTTTTCACCCATATGACGGCGTGTTAGCACAGTTAACCGGTTCTAAACAGAACGGCTACGTGTGGACCATCTTTGTGTATTCTTAACGACATTGGTTGTCTTGGTGCTCTTAGATCTAGTGAGCAACCGGGTGCAGATCCATGTGGCATTCGGTATTACAAAACAAGAACTGCATATTTGTGAATGAAACATCATGATTTGTGAACTCTCGTTGAACATCAAATTTCTAAAGCTGACAAACCATGTTCTCAAACACGCAACAGTTGTATAATAAACTCATATTTAATATTTACTAATTGCAAATTCTGGTATATTGTTTATCACGATTAAGCTGCTTACAAATTCCAGAAATGAGTTTGTTACTGTGGCAGTGCTAACTTTATTAACGCTCAGTGACAGATAGACGTTTGTCCGTATAGGAGTGACAGTGTAAAACTGTCTAAAAAAGGTAACCCAAATCCAACGTTATTTCCGACGCAGTTATAAAACAACGGAGCTCAGAAACCTACAACTTTTACTTTTATCCGGCGAGTTCAGCAATGATTTTGGTATCAAATTGTAGAGAATATTAACAGTCAAAAATTGTATGTTTTTATTTATTCTTCAGTCCAACAGGTGTTGTAATAGCTGTCATACAGCGAACAAGATAGCGTACGCTTGGTTTATCTTTTTTTTCTCTTTCACCTTTAACGCTGTCCATGTCGTACTGCCAAATTTCAACAATAATTAAATATCGTAGACGAGTGCTGCAGAGAGAGCGACGCAAAGCCACTATTCATAGATATGATCCGGCTGTAGACCTTCTTAAATAAGGTTGGACTACAGATTCTACTTACAAAATTTGTGTGCATGTTTTTTTGTGTTGTGGAACATGTTAAGGAATCATTCACGAAGAAAATTAGAGGCAATTCTTTTGTTAAGTAAGGCCAAGTCTCCAGAGGTTTGAATTAGACACCTCGATGGGTACAGAATAATCAGTCTAGAGAAACCTGTTCGAGCGTCTTTGAGGGTTAGTAATCTCCACATAATAGAAAATAATAACCAACTAAGAGCTAGACGTAGTTTTGATTAAAGAGCAAGACAAATGCATGGTTTTCGCAACTAGACTTATCGACACAATAAACAATCTCTTGATGGATTCCCCGATATTATTAATAGTGATGAACCATTACTGTATGGTTAGTTCCGATGTGTAACAGACAACGGGGAACTATAGTATTTAAAGTGTACCTAACCAAAAACGAGCCTTAAACCGTACCATTACCCCCATTATTATATTATAAGTAACGGCGTCATTTGGAGTTTTATACTGGAGAACACATACTACTAGAGACGCCTGTGATAGAGCAAAACTTTTAGTCTGGCGGTTTTGATCTCTAAAGATTTCCAGCGAATAATACCGCCTTTTATTAAGCTCATAACTCACCGATTTGTTTTTGTTTGAGGCATGTATATTTAACCATCCTGATACTCATCCTTACATTTGACCTTGTCATATAGCCCAGCAGTATAACCACTGAAATGAGATTCACCCAAAACGCTCACCCTTGTATATTCAAGTACTTCACAATGACATTTTCCACCAAATGATTGTGTATAGTAAAACTTCACGTAGCTAGTACATATTAATAGTGATTCTACTGCAGACTGAAATCCAAAAAATACAACGGCGATTTTTATATGTATCGGTATAAATGCCGAGAGATGAGATGGAAGAAAACCAGTATAGACAATGAATAGAATACTGTGCCTTTTGGAAAAGATCACTGAATCCAGGAGGTATTGCACCTCTTTGGAGGAATCAGCAAACACAATAAACAACGAATTGTCGAACATGTATGTCAGATAATTAAATTGTTTAACGCATAATGATAAGTATTTGTTGAAATAGGAAAACACTGTTTCTCAAATTAAAATATTGATGCAGATCTTAGTGGAACACTGTTTGACATGAGAGCGCTTCGCGAAGTGAAAGAATAGTTAATTTGGCCGAGCGCCAAGTCACCAGACAAAAATCACTTTAATGCCAAAGGTTACAAAAACTCCTTCAGCTATAATCTCGATTTAACCTTCTTGTTGTATAAAGGTTGACCTACAGCTCCATTAACTCAAGAAGTGACTCTTCCTTATTGAAAACATGAATGTTTAGAAATCACTTAACAGCCATACTTGAAGACTGTTTTTCACTTGATTTAGGTCGCACCTCCCATTGTTAGTACTGGGTACAAAGAAACATCGATAAAGGAGCATCTGGGATTTGCTCCGAGCACTGAGGGATGTAGGCTGTGTAACTCAGTCAACACGAATAACAAACTCAATCACACTTTATGATTGCATTGCCATGTATTGAGTGGCTATGGGTAATACACAGCCTTCCTGCTCTGGGGTACTCAATGCTGAGCTATGTATTCAGTTGATCGAAAGAAATTAAAGTAATTGGTAAATTGTATTCATTTGTACAACGGAAACATTTCTTTGAGCGTCAGTTTGTCATATAATCGAGGAACCTTTGGTTTGGTATGCTTTCGTTGCTCTGAGGAAGGTCATGATTGTTTCGAATGCAACAACGCCATTAAATGCTCTAACTGCAATGAGGCCCACATGGACTCCTCCAAAGACTGAAGTCATTTTATAAAAGAAAAGTGAATCCAAGCGATCAAGTCCGAAAAAAGCGTTAGTTATATTGAAGCACGGCGCCTTGCCTCTGTCTCTGGTGTTCAAGGGTCATCCCAGTCCTACGCCAAAGTCACGAAGAAAACTTTCCATACGTGGTCAACTGGTGATAAATGCTCTTTTGCTGTTAAGCAAACACAAGACAAATGAAAACCGACACATCTACGCAAACAGTTGCTTCAACGCGAAATGTTACAAAAAAGTAAATCCGACCATCATACAAAAGCCAAAATACCATCTGACCAAGAGGATCGCCTTTCCAAGACCACAAGGAACGCTCTTCAAACGTTTCATTTTGAACAGCCAATTAATGTTTTTATCAGCGAGATAGTTTAACCCCTCTTTCCGAAAAACACTCAACAATCAATTTCCTTACATCGGAGCCAGTTGCTCTGGCAAAACGCTTTGATGCCTTGAAAAGGATGGAGGTAGACATCAGGCCTCCTCCCTCTACAGCTCGCCCATCTCCGCCTTCTCGAAAGAGGCCCAATGGCAAGCACCCTCGGTTAAAAGCCAACAGAACACATACTGTTGGTGGCTCGCTAAAACGAAAAACTCGACATAGTTTTGAACATAATATTTACAATTTTTAGATTCAATATGAAATATTTGATGTTTTGACATATTTTATCCACAAAAACCCACAACAAAAACCCACAACAAAACCCACAAAATACCCCCCAAAATATACACTATTGTATGTCCCCGCCAGTTGATTTCTTTCTATTTTTGATTTTTACTGCCAAGGGTGCAGTCTTATAGAAATTATTCTTTACAAAAAGAACCTCGGAGAAAGGAGTTTGACTATATGTTATGTGGCGTCAAATACCAATCTAAACTGCCCTCAATCAATCAATCTATGTAATACATGTAGACAGCTGGTGAGTGTGTTCTCTGAATGAGTGGACCTTCTAGAGAATACTATCCACATGTCTGAACGATCAATAGTTCAGCGATTCACTAGAACTTAACGTTCGATGTAACGTCAGACTACTGCACAGTTTGTTGGTTATCTTTTTAAGAATTTGTACATGTCACCCCCTTAAAAATGTAAATTTTTGTTCAATGCTTAACAAATCCTTAAATTGTCCCTAAAAAGCAAAGACTGTATACTCCCACAAGGCCAATTGTGCTACGTGCATTGTATTACAACGGTCGCCCTATATAGGACATCATCAATTTTTGGCATTAACCATTTATATATAGTGATATTCGGTCCATTGTTGTATATTTGACGTTCTTCGTTTGGGCTGCATTTATTTTCTCAAAGTAACTTACACATTTCGTTCTTCTTAAAATACATTTTAGCTCACCTCGCACATTTTTCAGTGAGTGGACTTTTCAATAATCTTGGCGTAGAGTAGATTGATTGATTGATGTTTTACGCCGTGCTTAAGGGTATTTCACTTATATGATGGCGGTGTATTCAAACAATAATTGACAATAACACAACCAAGATGTGAAGCGTTATCATAATGTTGGAAAGTTCAGTGCTGAGTAAAGACAGCATTGCTATTCTTCAAACAAACTGCTGTCTGATCAGTACATTGCAGATAGTGAAGCATACTGCCTCTTGTTTACACAGTTACGAAAACCTGATATAGAATCTATTGATTTAAACAAATTAGTTCCACACTCTTAAAGATTTTATTGACGAATTGGTAAAATATAAGATGACAACCCAATACGTATCTCCATAGAGCTGAGGAAGAAGGTGAACGCAGCCATGCGTGGCTCTGAATAGCACTTTGTTGACATTCAACGCTGACGCTGAATGCAAATTCCATTTGGGTCAGGCCTGGTGAAAGACAAAATTGATTGATACGTGTTTAACACCGTGTTTTATTTATGTGACGGCTGTGTTGGACAGCCTAATTAACATAACATTGTAAGCGACACTTTGTTACTATGTACATAATAATAATACCAAATGCTGAAAAACCTTATGTATTGTGCCTAACAATAAAGACACGATCATCAGATTAAATTTCCAGCAAACCCTTCCCCCAATTTAACGTCTCTATGTCCATTAACAATAAATGGGTTAATATATGGCGTCTAATTGAGACATCTTGACGATGAACATGTACCATTTGATGGAAAAGACATAAGAAGGCGTTTTTGGGAAGGATTCAGAAATGTCGAGTGTTGGTTCCTGATACGCGCTACACTCGTGTCAATCTACAGTGAATGAATTTATTAAGGATATATGACTGAAGCGTCTGTAAAGAGATAAGTACAGTGAAATGAATCGGACAATAACCCTTCTGTATCGACCAGACAATGACTAATGCCCTGAACTGAAACGGGCAATAACTCTTCCTTATAGAACAGGAACAGTCCAAGAGATCTTAATCAATATGTAGTGGATATTTGAAGTCTGGTCTGGCGTTAATGAATAAAATGTCTCGTATGTGACATTTTCCGTGTGTGTTTTGTTTGGTGTTTAACGTCGTCCTCAAGGTTGCACATAGCGCTGTGGGCTCTGATAGCGCCAATACGTATCTGAGATTATTCAATATTATGAAAACAAAAACACTAAGTCCATGTTAAAAACGACTGCAGTCACAGAAAACAAGTTAAACAATTTAAACCACGTGAAAAGATACTTTTTCACTTCGGTTCTTTGGTACCGTAGTATAAGTGTTGGCACAGGCGTAGAAGGTCACATGACTTAGTTTCCACAAGAAACCGTCTATGCAGGACTACATTAATTTTACAGAGTTTAATCAGTAAATGAGAAACATATCAAATTAACAAATAGGTCGATTCCTCGCCTATTTCAGAAATGTCCAAAATGCGGATTGCAGAAATCAATTATTTGGTTTCTTGTTTTATACATAAGGAAAAAAAAACCGTAAACTGTTCGATGAATTCTGACAAATAGCGACCCAGAGGCAAAAGAATAATTTTACAATTAAAGGCGATGGAAACAACAAACAAAGTCCTTCTCAAACTGGACCAAGTTGTGAACAAAACTACTGCTACATTGTAAGATTTCTCGTTTTCCACTTTAAGCTATTGTACGTACTGTACGAAAAACGTATGGTAAACCTTTTACGTGACACTTGTGACAATGATTCCAACTATGTTTAGTTTCTCTTTTGCTGTGTTGCCGTATATTTTACAGGAGGCACCACAGATTTAACTTATTTCCAGTTTTGTTCACCAATTGGTCCAGTCTATAATACACTAGTGTTCACGCTATCTTTTGGTATAGAATGTATATATTGATTCAAATGAGACGCAGTATTCGCCTCTGACATGCACCTTCATTCTATTAAACATACATGCTTTTCTATCGGAGACATAGTCCTATGTGTGTCCAATCAACACGGCTATCAGTTTTATATTTGTCAAGGCATCATGAATTATCAGGACACATTTATCAAACATATGTTGGTTTGTCCCTCGTCGAGTCTCATATCTGTCCATTTCAAACCAAGCTGACTTCTACTCATAGTTTAATAGCAATAGCAGATTCTGGTCACGTTTGGAAAATCTTTACAATTTCTCCAGCCGCTATTACTTTAGGACGGAACACACTTACAACTGAAAGAATCATGCCTAACGCGACATGGCGGCAATCAAAATAATATAATATATTCCATTTTATACCATTAGCAGTTTTCCACAAGAAAATAATAATTAATTGACGGGTTAAAAAGCAACAGCGGCAGTGCACAAATGAATAAGTTATTACGTCACGTGGTGTTATATGTTGGTTCACTAGACATTGACATATTGAAACTTGTTTGCTAAAATGAAAACATAGGTGAATTTGGCCAATTAGGCTGCCCGGATATGTAAAGGTCGAATTCTAAAATACAGAACAAATCACCCTCTATATTGGAAGTGGGGCTTTAAGATATTGGACGGTCATAAGAACTTTAAACCTTACATCACACTTAACACTTACCCAAACCATACTTCAACAAACTGGAGCTTAAACCATCACGTAGCCTAGACCATAAAGCTAACACTATATGTGACGTCAGCTCTTACATGGTGGACTGTCCTGTTATCCAGTGACTGCGGATATCGACGTGTAGTTTTTACAAGGTTTCTTCTCGGTTTTCGACTGATTACGAGTAAAGTGAAGTACTGAAGTAAACAATGGACAAAGACACAAACCAAACGTCAAGAATATAATATTTTTGTAATTTTAACATTCTTATTTTTTATAAGATTTAATAAGACTGACATGCCTGTAAGATAAATTTCTTTTCATAATTATACTGTCTAGCTGTAGGCGACCAATCTGTGCTGAACGTAATTATACTGTCTAGCTGTAGGCGACCAATCTG